>VOMN01117065.1:0-36484 GCA_014899125.1 Orchestia grillus
GATAGATTTATTCAAAAACGCGAACGAGTTGAATGTTGAAAATATGTATATAGCTTTATTCAAACATTATCGACACGAGTGTCAAATAACAGAACGATAACTCAAACCGTTCTCAAGATATCGAAGAAATGCACTTTTGACTATTATCTTGAGCCGTACTGTAGAAGTAACATTATTTGAATGGCGATAAAGTCCATGGAGTGATTTTGTGTAAGCCCTCAATGAACTCGGGTTACAACGGAATAATTGGCGGTCAGACTCCTCCATTTTAAATAATAAAGTTCTTACAATATTTTTCAGTATTATTTTCTTAAGCTCGAAACAATCAAGAAGTCTTTTACCGGATGACGCTTGATTCCGTAATTTTAGCCCATTCACTAAAAAAGTTTTTTTCAGAGTGGGTTATGTACTGCATGCACGTTTACCGATTGATTTATTTTTTATTTACTGATATGTTTGTTAGCTTGAGCTCAAAGGTTTCAGACTAACACGAAGATCTACAGAGCTCAAAGCAGAAAATAGGGTAGCAATTTTTTTTCCTCCAGACTAACCAGAGATAATGATTTTTGCTCCTCAAAGGTTTGAATGAAACCTCTTTCGAAGAGTTTCTTATGCTTGAGCAGCGCAGCATTGCAAATACCTGTGGGATACAAAGCCGACCTCACTTTTGCACCCTCTTTCTCGAATTGAGGGGAGATATCGAAATGTTTAAATGGCAGTCCACAGAATCTGGACAATGGTCGGCCTTTCGCGCCTAAGAATTGTCTCTCCGGAAACGGTCTGCGAGGCTTTCTACTAACACTGTCACTCTGACGGATGAATCGCGTTCTCACAGCGAAAATTTTTCTCCAAAAAAACGGTTCACCGGTGAGGAAACTATTCTTGAGTTCATTTAGAAAGCTTTGACCTCGTACTTCAGACGTCCTTTTCAAGGCCAACGAGTTTGAGACAATGAATCCTGAATGGGATGCTTGAAGTTACGCCTAGTTTTGACCACTCAGAGCAAAATTTCGGGCTTATTTTTTTTACTCAATTTACCCAGTGTTCAGCTTACCCAGGGTTGATGGTTTTGATCATCTCGCGACGGTACGCAATCCGCATTAGATGAATTTGATAAACGATTTTCAACATTTCACCTACAGTTTAACATGTGATATATTATGGTCCGTCTTCGCTGCTTCCATTCCTACCACAAAACGTAGCTTCATAGTCTTGGATGTCTTGCCCGCTCGATAGAGATTTTTGATCAGAACCTCTGCCACTCATTTATTCAACTGAAACCAAAAACGTGAATACACCTAGAAAAATATGAAAGAATATGTGTGAAAGCTAAGCGTAACGAACTAAATAACTAAGTTATTACAGTTAGATTATAAGTTGTTTTAAAGCGCCCTATCCTCAAGGAATGAGGTCCAAAAAGCGAAAAAAGGAATCATTTAGAGTGGGCTAAATGATGGATTTATGTGTTACCACACAAGACTGGAATATTTAGTATCATGGAATCTAGGCAAAGATGTGTTCCCACGAAAGATTTCCTGCGCATAAAAACGGCAAGTTAAGAAGGAAGAGAAAAAAATATGAACAATCAGAGAAGTAGGCATGAAAATGGAAAGAAGTCAAGTGGGCACGAAAGATTGAAGACCCGAAGGCCTCGCTAAAATTGAGGCAATCAATTACTGCTACAAATGATTGAAATTAATCAGAACGTTTATTCTGTACACATGAAAACCAACCTATATTCCCTCGCATTTCAGAGTAGTAGTTTAAAAGAAAGGTTATAATCTCACCCTGAAACGAAACTGAAAATCTGATGTTTAAAACATTAAAATCAAGTCTTTATAAAGTATCATTACACGGTACTTGAGAAAGATTGGATATCCAGTCATCTTGCATCCGCAAGTTTAACTATTATGTAAAGAGCCAGTCTGTAAGCCCCAAGCTTCGTAACTCGAGTATTGGTAGCGAAGCTTGAGCTCAATTTGCTCTTAATCAAACCTTGCCTAGTACGAGCTCCACACTGCGTTACACTTTCTATCAATGGCACTAACATAATAGTAACAATAACAATATATTAACATTCGCAGCCAGAAAGCTTCACAAAATGGCTTCAGCTTTTGATGCAGGCAGACAAAGTTGGAAGTAAACACGTCTTACGACAAAGCAGCGCTCTGCTGAATATGAAGCCTCAAATAAAATATATTAATATCGAGGAAGATCAAAAGTATTCTCAGCTCCAAACGTTTATATCGTAGTTGTCTCCCTGCAGAATCGGCGTAGATAGTTCATGAGGAATGAAGATTTCTAATTTTTATGACAGGATTCTACACTGAAGGTCAATCGAAAACGAGGCATCGGAAGCAACGGAAAGTTACAGTTAGATTTGAAGCACTGCCAGCATCTATAATAAAATATTCCGGTATATAGCAGAAACTCGCAATACTTTACCTTTATCTATAATCCCAGAAGGTTTACAATCGTTGGAGAAGCGCGTCACAGTTTAATTAGCAGAACAGTTTTTTCCAATCATCTATGCTACATAAATTACCGTCAGCACTACACACACACATACGGTGAACTTTAAGCGTAATGATTTCTACCACAAAATAAAACTAATCGCTGACTGTCAAGAAAATGGACAGCACAAAACTGAATAGCTGTTCCGCGAAGCAATTTCAACAGAAAAATTAAAGAAAGGAAGCGGCGTAAATGTATCGTACAATTGTACAAATCTATAGATGAAAAACTGTCCCAGATTTTGCTTTAAAATTAAAATAAGTTACAGCTGAACAAAAACGAAGGCAAATGTATCAACGCTTGGTACAGGGTGTCCCAAAAGACATTTCACCATTTTGAACATTGATCACAAGACAACTAATACAAAATTACTTTCATAATAAGGTTACGTTTTTCCTCTACTAAATCTAATCAGGAAATTTCACTAAAAAGCTATAAAAATGTGTCACATAGGAAATGAAAGAAAATCTTGAAGTTTCATCCTGCATTGATGATACGGATTTGAAGCATATTTTGTAATCGAAATTTACTGAATTATATCCCAAAACGGCCAAAATACAGCGAAGACCAACGAGCAAAGAAAGTTATTTCTCTCGCAATGGACAGTCAGTTGCAGTACAGAGAGATTAAGTAAAAACATTCAATCAACAAAGGCCTTCCAAAGGCCTTCCATTGCAATCTTACAATGATTTCAAGATTCAGAGATTTCGACTCAGCAGCAGACAAAAAATGCTCTGGCAGACCGAGATCGGTACGAAATGCATGTGTAATTCAACGTGTTTCGTCGAGTGTTGAAGCAGATTTTAAAACGTTGACTATGCAACGTTCTAGTCAATTAGGAATTTCACGCAGATCATTGTAACGCATCCTAATAAAAGATTTAAAAAAGTTTCCACATAAAACTGAAGTAAGACTATTGTTAAAGCTTGCAGAAAATCAACAAAGAAAGGACTTCGCGCATGCATTTTAATGTCTGACGAATGATCAGACTTCTACCTCACATCTAATCATGTCTGGAGAGGCCAATTTCTATAAGTGGGCATGTTAACAAACAAAACTGCCGGTTTGGGTATGATGAAAATCCTAGAATAATCCATGAGCAACCATATCATGCACAGAAAGTTACCGTCTGGTGTGGCACAACGAGTGCAAAAATAATTAGTCCATACTTCAAGGATGTTGATGGTGCAACTGTGATCGTGAAAGGAGACAACTACAGACAAATGATTCAGGAATAAATATTGCCACAACTGGAAGACGTGAACATGCAGAATTCGCGGTTCCAACAAGATGGAGCGCCACCACATACAGCAGAGAAACTATGGCAATACTATGAGCTGCCTTTCCTGGTCGTTTAATTTTACATTTTGGTGACGTTCCAAAGCCACGACGGTCTCCTGATTTAACCCCTGTAGATTATTTCCCACGAGGATACCTTAGAGGAAAGGTTTACATCAGTACGATTAATACTTGCCCGAGTTAAAAAACAACACCGAAGAAATCAATAAACTCTACATATTTTGGAAAAAGCAATGGAAAATACTGTACGTAGAACACGCTCGTGTTTAAAAAATTCAAACACGAGACCATTTAAAGGATAACATACTGAAATAATAAAAACTTGAAGATTTTATCTTTCAGTTTCATAGTAACCTATTTTTAAAGCTGTATTAGTTGCCGGGTAAGAAATGACCCAAAATGGTGAAGAAACTTTTGCGCCACCTTGTACATCAGCCATTCTCAATAAGAAAAACACGGAGAAAATGCTGCAAGAACGCACAAGGAGCTTTTGAGTGTACACACACACACAGCACTATTGAAACCATTAATGGAGCGTCATTTGCTCAGGTCTATTCCAAGTAATGAATTAATAGTCGTCCGTAGAAACTAATGAAATACGCCTGATAAGATAACGTATATACTCGTATAGGCTTCTTACCAAGATGGTACCTTCCAATTACTACAGGAATCGATTTTAAACAACGACAGGGCAAAGTATAATTTGCGTCCTTAAGTTGCGGAATTTATTACAACAAATCAATAGGCTGAAGAAGTCTATAACAACCTTACTAGAACAGAAAAAAAACAGTCCCATGAAGTAACAGACCTGCTCGCAGTAGAGCAAGACGGTCGACTCCCCTGCATCGCGGCCATCTTGCTTGTTGATCTCGTAGTACACGCGCATTACGACGTCCTTCATGTACGCTAAGCTCCGAGAAATGGTTCCCTGCTATCATGTAACACTGTTGCAATAACTCGGCGATTGTCGAAATCAGCGCACGTATTAGAGCACTAATTCGAAAGACTCGTCAACAGAAAACGCAATTAAGAATGTCCATTCTTGTGCTTTACGCGCGGTCAGCGGTCTGTACAACACCGGAGACGGCAAGAACGTCTAGGGTTAAAAATTTAGGACACTCGTCAGTAAAAGATGCAATTAAGAGATGTTCACTCCTATCAGTCTGCACGAAACCCGAGGAACACAACACGGTCAGCTAGCGGTATCACTGACCATATGTCCTCAATTGAGCGAACACAGGTTACGTTCCATTTTTTCGTACATCAACTACAACAAATACAACAGATCGATGCAATGATTGAAGCCTGAGTTTCTGCGCGAAGAAAACTTTTGATTAAAGATAGCACGCACTTCAAAAGAGAAGCTGTCTTTTATCTGCAGTATATGCGTCTCAGGTGCTCTGCAACCATCGACCAAATTTAACTGTCAATGGGCAAACTAGATACATTTGTAAAAACACGTGAGCGAGTATAATTACTTATGGGTATACAGCAAATTTTCAAATAAGTGCGTTGCGGCTATACGCACGTGCCAACCAGCACTCTCGTACGCGGATCCTAAAAAAACTGAGGAAAAAAAATTCATTTTACACTTTTCCTATCATACGCAATTAGTTTTACTTTCATGCAATTAGTTCCAACACTAGTGCTGCCACTGTCGGCGCTTCAACAGAAACAATGAGCAGGAGTTGGTCTCGGGTAATCATCAGAAAATTTAATAGTTGCCGCGACTTTTAATGTAGCATGCGACCAAAGCTTGCTTCTCTATGCAAATTGAGAGCGAAAATCTCTTAACACAATACACGCAACACAACAGAGCAAGAGAGCGCACACACATATACAACAGGTCACAATTCAGACACCAGAGCCCAATAATATGGGTTGCTGCCAAGCATCAAGCACTAAAGCGATACTCTAGCATGTATTATTATTATCAATAAGTACAAATTGGCGCTCTTTTCAGTAACCTCATAGTTCTATGCCAGTAAATTCATAATGGTTCATCTTGCATAAAATAAATACGTGTGTTTCGGGATAAAAGATGGTCGATTTTTCATGAAGTTCAAGCATACAAATTTGAAGTACAAGATATTCCAACGATGACTAAAAATTGAAGCTGGAGCATAGTTGACCGATGATCTCATTAGAAATGGAGAAACTTCAACTCGCCTCTACAACGGATTTTAAGAATTTATTTCGAACTATTCATCCTTCGATTGGTATTCTAAACCAGTATTTGTGTTCCATTCTGTCGATCTGAGCCGTGACGCTGAGTGGCCTCTGATCGTGTGATGTGTATATAAATGCACCAAATTCGAGAGCATCGGGCAGGATTACTCGCGACAATCAGAACATCAATATCCCGCAAATGGACTTGGCAAAGCAAGAAGTAAAAGGGACGAAGAAAGTCGTTCAATAGATCGATATATCTGATGAAATTAAAGAAAAAATTACTGCCAAAAAACTGGGCAAGCGACGCTAAAGGGCTTATGATCCTTCAGAGAGTAAGACTTGCATTTTGTGCAGGAACGCCTGCTAGCTACATGATGTGAAGGAGAAGATCGACGAGCTCCAAATAGAGCCCTGGTAGCTAAGTTTGAATGCACAGGTGCTAGCGAGACTACTATGACTGTTTGAAACTGCGCAGCTCCCTAGTGATTTCCTACAACTATGCGTAGGTCTTGGGAAATGTTGAGGCGTAACACTCGTGATGATGAGCGAGGCCTCGGAATCGAAAAAGAATTAAATTGCGAAAGTATGTACTCTCCCTGTATATACGCTCCTGAAAACGAGAGAAAAGACGAAAGTACGAATACATCTTTAACAGTAGATATGACATCGGGAGAAAACTCAATGATTGTAAGATCATTGATAACAAAAATCATTCCCGAAAATATTGAATTCCAAATAAACTTTAGGACCAGCTCTTCAGGAACAGTTCTAGTTACTCGAAGGCGCTATGCTACAGAAGACTTTTCACTTTAGCACATCGTGATTTTAACAGCCACTGCCCAGGCTTCAAATCAGACTTCATAGAATTGTAACCAGATATTTCTAATTAGACAAGCAATGGAATAACGATTCGAAACTAAAATTACTCATTCAACCCCGTGTCGGTGCCAAAACAACGAAATGACACCAACACACTCTCACGACAGAATTTACGCTAATTCGGCAGCCCTAGCAATTCAGTTAGCATAAATTTCGGACCGAGAACATCCAGCCCTGGACGCGGCCCAAGTATTCCGCAAAACACGACTGATCAAAGCACAGGGCCAGTGACGGCGGCGGTGGCCAACAAGGAATTGCAAAGTAGCTCTTCAAAATGAACGCCAGCCTCAACTAAAGAAGCAGAAGGGACCAGCAGCGATTGACCACATTCAGCAGGAAAACGATGGATAAAAGTGAACAGAATTGGTTCACAATGATGTCAGTGTCTAAATCCAGCGTATCAAGACGAATTAACTTATGGAGACTTGGATGCCATCACAGAACTCTGAACTGTAGTTCAGTGACAGAGATGTGACCCTTGCGCGTTCGTCCCCCAAATCAGGAAAGGTCCCGACTTTGATACCGGGCTGAATGCTTCCCTTGGGAGAAGAAGATCAGGTACGATATTCTTAAGAAACTACACACCCGTGTGACCAGGAATGGAGTGCTCAAACTACTACCAAAGAAGGATTCTAAGGTAATAAAATTGCAAGGGTGAAGTAAATGCGAAACACGAACTACACAGATCGACAGAGTGAACAGACATCCCATCCATGCTGAGATTGGTACGGAATATCCAGATACTTTTTCCCTAGAATCAGACGGGTAGCAGATTCAACCTTTCTCCTTATGGTGTGCCAGGTCTGGGACACACTGAATTTCCCCTCTTAAGGATAATATTAAAATGAATTGTGTGAAAATAGGCTTCACTGATTTAACTTTAACTCGTCTCGGAACAACCACGGTCAAAGCAGTCAACGGTTCAATCACAGCTCTGCATTGCGTCATTCCAAGTTGTGAAGTGAGCAAAATTCATGCAGTGAAGAGTTAAGGAAGCCCTTTTAGAGAAAGGAGCTCCCACCTCCTCTGTTCTGACGGTACCTTCACGCCAGATCTCGGAACACGTACAATACTGTAAAAGGGGAGAGCAGAAAACCACCCTCGATTAGGCGGGCAGGAAGGCACAGTTAAGTTTAATAAATAAATGCAAATCAAGCAAAAACCTTTACAGCGATTTTAATTCAAATTCAGTGTAATTGTATCATACATTGATGAGCATAACCTCAATCGAATATTACTCATGCGAAGTCAAACAAGTTGTCTAATGTATGAATGCATTTCAAGTATTTTCTGAGACAAAGAACAACAGAGAAACTTTACAAGCGCTAATAGTATACAGTGTTGAAATACATTGTTACCTTTCTGGTCCACATTCATACACGATTCAAGCTAGTACCATATAAGGGGCCCTAGAATATATGTATTCTTTTAATTACTAGAACAGAGAAATCCCAGAGGGCCTGATTAGAACTGCGAAGAAGTCGCGTCTGCTTCAGATGTAACACAAATATTTTCGAAGACAAGTGCCATCTCAGCACTATCATTTCAAATATTCATTGGCTTACGATTTATCATCTATGTAGGCTAAGACATGAAACTATAGATTGTTTAACACAGTTTTTTACTAAAAACCTCAAGGTAAATGTTTAATACAACAATGTAATGACCTGTGTTTTATTATCATTCACAGTAGTAAATAAACGTCCATTCAAGATACCCGGCCTCCTCTTGCTAGAGGGATCAACTTCTACAATTAGCGTTTGCTCGGCATAAATTCATTGATTGTCGAATCTTTCAGTATATATTCGAGCTTACTATGCTAATTCGGTTAAATATATTTCTCGAAAGTGGAGAAAAAAGTACATTTCCTTCTTTCTCTTAAGAAGAGGCAAGAACAAAAAAGTCACTCAAAGAAAGAATCGACGCGCTGCCTAGCCAAACATAACGCGTAATATCTGGAGCTGATTTATTAAGAATTAGTACTAACGTACGTATAAAAATTCTTGGGTTAACCCATATACATCGGGAATTTCGGCAAAGAGCGCTAGTCCATCGCATTTTCCTGATCATGTTCGATGTGGATACGAAACTGAGCTCCACTGAGCTATATTTTTCTCACACTGCTTACTTCACTAGCTCGTGCAAAGAAACTTCATAAATATATGGATCGCCTTCAGTAAATGTAAACATTTTCATTACCTACATGTTCATCTAACTGATCGTCATAGGTTATTGCAATATAATGTAAGTTATACTTTTTCCTACATTATTACAATTGACTACCAGAAACCGACACTACATCCACCAGCACAAACTATAAATTGGTCAAAGGAGTTTATATTCTCCAGAAAAGAGACCACGACTCTCCAAAATAGGTCTGTGGTTCACGAGGAAAAAGATCGGGCTACGAGGGCACAGGACAAAGCCCAGGAGAGCGCTGGCTCCATCACCCGCCGCAACGCCGGTACCGTGCCAACTGTGGGTCGTGGTGCAGCGCACCTGCACCAGCGCAGTGGTACCCGCACCATTCGGGTGGTACCTGCACCAGCGCAGTGGTACCCGAACCAGCATGGTGGTACCCGCACCAGCATGGTGGTACCTGCACCAGCATGGTGGTACCCGCACCAGCATGGTGGTACCTGCACCAGCATGGTGGTACCTGCACCATTCGGGTGGTACTTGTACCAGCATGGTGGTACCTGCACTACCCGACACAAACGGGAACCATGCAAGTCAGGTAACAAACACAAACCACAGAAAGTTTTCTTAAATTTCGAAATTCATTTGAGCATCGTTTAGATCCTTATTCAAAGAAAATGTATATGGTTTTTCGACTTACGCGCTAAAAGAAAGATTTCCGCGGTATATTTGAAAAATCTATGGTTAACTTGCACCAGAAAATACTTTTCGTACGTATCTCACCCCCAAGGCGGCGTCTGCAGAGAATTGGCCCCATGGCCACTGGCCACAACCATACTTTGAGGAATTTCGGTGGAGTTGAACTTTCAGAATGAGTGTCGACAGATTTGAAAGGGAGCTGCTTTACTGAATAATAATAACCGTTCGATCTAGGTGAGAATCCTTTGAATTTTGGATTCCAGAAACGCGAGCCTTACAATAACGGGTGTCTGTGTGGCCTCATGAAATCTTCATACACCGGCGAGTGGACAGCCTCGTCGTTTGTGTATACGTTCTGTAGTGAGATCGTCATTCAGTAGTCAGAAACCAAATTGAAGTGTGATGTTCCCTATATTTGACATTAAATTCGCGCTCTTAAAATTACTTATGCAAATAATGTAAGAATACAAGAGTCGTAGTTCATTTTCGGATGAATCAATACGCATAATGTATCTTGTAAACTGCTTTCAGCGGTAGGTAAACATGGACAAGTACTGTTACTGAGAATACTAAATAGCATAACTTCTACCGCAGGAGGGGTTGAGAGTACCTCCCAAGACTAATGTGCGCCCCGATATCAAGAAGTTTTATCAAGTAATTTAGTTTAGTGCACCATTTATTTGCGAGACCGAAGCATTTGCAAATTTCTATACCTTCAATGTCGATTCAATATATTTTAAAATTATGAACCATGGAAGCGAATTTCAGCATTTTTTCTTATCATAGAATCAGAATTCGTTAAAATCTACAGTATGTATAATTTGTAGCGAAAAACTTCTGATTGTGCTTTCAAATAAACCAAATTCACAAGTCAGCGCAAACAAGCTTAGTGCTTCAAAATATATAAAATATTTCAGTAATCTAAGTTCTCTGCCAACGAGATAATTTGAAAACTCGCGTGAAAGTAATCCTTAACAATATACTATTGACACTACTAATAATTTTTATCATAATATCTGATTCCTTTTTTCATTTCGAGAAATAGCACCCACCGGAAAGCACGTACGTCCTGTTTGGAGACACAACCTGTGAGCTGTATCAACATATTTATGTGAAATTTGCTTAAAAATGCATCAGCAGCAATGTAGGCTAGGAGGCAGCGTAAAAACTTCAAGATGAAAGGACGCCTGTCCAAAGCAAAATCGTCTGGACGCGAGGGTTCGCGAGACTTCAGCAAGTCTCAGAGAATGCACAAGATGTCTAACACGGGCTCAACTTGCGAGTCGCAAAGAAGCCCCAGTGCAGGTATGTCACCCGATATACTGCAGCTAGATCGTCGAAGCCTAAAGAGCAAGCGCTTAAAAAAAATTACCACTATTTCAGCATCGAAAACGTACAGTATCATTCATGACATCCACTTACACTTTGTAAAACAATTTTCTATCTTTTGATCCAAAATATGGCTTAATGTGTAACATCGAGTTTGTGTAGCCTAATTAACAGCACACATTTTTCAATGTTCCTTTGTAGTGCTACTGAAGCCTAAACAAGAGGTTCTCTATTTTTGAAGAGCGATATCATAGCAAAAAAAGACTAATTTTTGTAGTAAGCTCCAGTGGTCCTCAGCATGCATTAAATACTAAAGTAAAATTTCTAATAGCTCCGCCAATTGTACAGACACAATGAGCATAATTTTACCCTGCCTGGGACATCTTTTCGTTCGCAGCGGAGTCCTTTTCACAGCGTAGCACTATAATGCCGTGTCAGTTTTTAAGTGCTTCACTGTCAATACTGTGTCTTTAATATCAATGCTTTACTAGTAAGTGTGACCGAACTCTAACTTTAATTTCAAATACGTATAATTATTAAGCCTCAGCTCCACATTTGTTAGCATCGCACTTCACTGGATTACAATCTGAGTTAGGACTCAAAATGTTTGACGACTCTCATCATATCGCCAAGTGGAATTAATAAAGACGCACAGCCCTTGAACACTACGTTAATTTTCAGAATTCGCTTTGTTCGCCCACTCCTCGTCTAATTATACGGTCGAACTAGAAGAATTTTCATTTTAAAATTTTACACAGAAATTAACGGAACCACTTTAACGTTCATGTTAGTAAAGGGGTAGTGGAAACATTGGCGTGTTGACTGGACACTACTCGTGTATCTAGTAGCTTAATTGGCCTACAAGTTGTGTCTCACGAGTCTAAATCTTCATCATTTCCAATTAGTTGAAGTGATGTGTCAAATGTAAATTGCTTGTTAGTAAATCAGAAGATTTCAAAGGCATGATCGAGAACATTAAAAACTGTTTCCCACACACGTGTCACCAATGATTACGTTCAAATTTAACATACACAAACACTGGTTCATGAAGAAAGCTAACTGTAGAATGGCAGACATAAAATTTCATTTTTATCTTCAACGATATTTATTCTGCATGACTAATGTACCGATATTTGAATATGACTAAAATTCATGAATAGATCCGCACAATGTACTTTATTAATCAGCAGTTTTAAAAGATGGATTTAAACGACAAATGGATAGTACAAAATCCCCCATAAAGCAACGTATTCTAATTAGCACACAGATCCTAAGTGACTTAATACACCACACATAACAGACGGACATCGGCCGCCAGGACAGGGCTGTGTAACATGGCACCACACGCCCTCGCCTACGGCAGCTGCGCAGGCGCTGCACTGACATTACTTATTCAGCAGCTCCCGTTCTCAAAAATGGGCTGTGGTGAGCCTGCCGTGTTGTTACGTCAGTAACAAATGCAATGTTTTTCGTTCGCACGAAATTTCTCTGCAATTATAAAAATGTTCAAAGCTTGACCACCGTTGCCACTTCATCGACATAAACAGCCATCGACGCCCTCTGATTTTATCTCATTCAGCGACATCAAGGATGCAAAATTTTAGGGTTTCAGTTGACAGAACCGACCACGCCCGCAACAAAAATGTTAATCTGGAACAGACGAGAAGGTGAAACGCGAATCGGGAAAACACACAAAGGAGCTCGTGTAAATGGTAAGTCGCAACACATTAAAGGAAAAAAATCGTTAATATATTTCCTTCGACGTCAACATTTTTCAAGAGGAAAAATGACTCTCCGGTAAGTTACCGCGCACGAAATGCGTTAAATTGAGAAGTAACGAGTAGCTCACAAAGTTACGTATGGTTCGTTTATAACATGCGTTGTATTAAACAAAAATATACAAAACCCTAATTTTAAAAGAAGAGAAAAAAGCCGGTATCCATGTACGCCTATCGGTAATGGCGCTCGCTATTTTTGTACGCCTTCGCCTGAACATGGTTGGAAGGTTAGCAGCGCGGACAAGATGACCGACATTCGACCGACTTTACCTCAGTAGAATTTTCCCCTCTGACCGTGAGGAAACCTTTGAAGGTTACAACGATAATAACTCGTACTTCATTTCTTTCATAAACCTCATTTCTAGGATTGATTTAGTGTAGATACATTTTATGAAAATTAGAAAACATTGAACTTTAACCCATACGAACGCTTATTATTTAGAGAAATGTCTTCGGAGCCCATCAAGCAGTAATCGTTCGCATTTAATCCTGAAGAAACACTTCCTCATACAGCAGTCCAAGCGGTGATGTAGCATTTCAAACCGAGAACAGTCATTTCATTCCGTTAACGAGGGCTGCTATACGATACACAGAGATTTGGTCGTCGTGTTTTGGCCACACCCTTGCGGGTTGCGAGTCTCAAGTAGGGAGATGTGAGTTAGTAAATTATAAGTTATGAACCATCGTAGCGTCAGAATAATACGCGCCTGTTAACTGTCATTTAACGCCAACGAAAGCACAGTCTCTCGTCCCGGCAGCAACAGCATTGCACCAACCTGAGACAAGTTTTGTCAACATACCAGTGTCTCAATGTCCCAAGTAGAGACTCGTGTTCAGATCATGTAGGTTGTATTTGAAAACTAAATTATCAATGATTTAAAGATTTTATATTAATTCTGAATTTATCCTAGGCTGCGATAGGATACAAGATTATGTAACCTTGTAGTGTTCTTAATGTTTTTCCAGTAAGTGTGATAGCACTTATCGCCTCGATTCTGTAACTATAAGTTAGTATAATTCAGAGATACGAGCGACGAAAAGCTTCAACTCTAAATAAGATAATTTAGGAGGATAAAATAGAACTACATGTCGCGCGCGTGTTAATTAAACGAAGCTTGGAACAGCTTGGACATGCCTGTTTATCATCTAACCTCTAAAATCATGTTGAAGTTCACGAACAAAATTGACGATGAAAATGGCTTGCATTTGACTAGTATTCAAGGTGCCTGGGCCCACTTTCACGCATACCATGAATTATTACAGCTAAGAGTTTATCAGAAATATATTATACAACGACTTGGGATGCGACAAAGCGCAACTAAACCATTGAAGTTCACGACAATCCTAACCAAAACTAATCGTATCGCAGCCTCCTGTATAAGCGTACCTGATTCTCAAGTGGAAGCTGAAGATAACCACCGAGCAGAGGTGGGCAGCGCTACTTTGAAATGTAGCGGCCGCTACATTTCAAAGTAGCGCTGCCCAGCTCTGCCACCGAGTGCTAATTCTTCAGAGCGCTGACGAAAGCCGACAATCAGCGAAGCTCTCCAGCTGAAGTTCATAATGCTAATGATCACGATTCTATCGTACAACACGTAGAAAGCATAGTCTTTAAATTAAGCTGCAGAATAATCCTCTCCAATTTAGCTTCGTGGCAAATTGGAGCGACTGGACGCAACATGGTAGACTGATCACAACTCTATGTATACTTGAATGCTTACTACCCTCGATTGTCTATTATTCGACGGAGAACTATTTTCAGTTGTACTGAATTACACTTTAATGATGTGCTGTCGATGTGATTAACATCCAGTGGAAGAGACTGACAATGCTGTCCACACCAAGCCCGTGAGATTCGCTGCAAGTGTGGCCCAGAGACGCTACAAGTTACCACAGTACCTAGACCAGCAACAGGCGCACGGGGACCGCGCGACACCCTCGCGCTGGATACAACCTGGATTAAAGGCTGACACGAGAGAGTGATGACGCACGGCCACGCACGCGATTGGACATCAGTCACTCCAGGCCCCACACCAAGAAGCGTCCACGGCTCTCTCGGACAGATCATCAATAATCAATATCAACGACCCCGACCCAGAAGTCAAACAATTCGTTAACAGCATTTCTTCAGCGGGCAAGTGCACGGTGTACTGAACCAGACAGCCTGAATAAGCAAGCCAATGTTAACGAACTTTGCCACTGAAACGAACAATTTAAATGTTATGTGCTTCACATGGCAAAAAAAATTGTGTTCAATACAGCTTATGAATTGAAAAAAACTATATCCTAAGTAGGTATTTCGTCTGCGTACTCGGAAGGAACACTTAATTCGGAATATTTCAATACTGCACGTAATTACGATGAACAATATATCAAAGTTCATTTCTAGAAAACATTCCACAAACTTGGTACAGCTTTCGAAATTGTTGATTGAATGACGCGGCCACATGCTCATTTTCATGTGAATTGGTATGTGGAGGACTTAAAACACTTCTATCTAAAACAAGTAGTAACTTTGAACTTTACTTTCAAATTCGAAGTCAAATTGCTCCCGTGATCTCGGAGTCCCTGAATGCAGCATCGGGCTGCATCATGTCGATGCTATGCGCGGAAATTAATAGTCAGTTTGCGGTTAGCTCAACGCGTTGAGTCCTGGTTATATACATGTAAATAGGCTTGTGAATTTGTTCACAATTTGGCGTGGCTAACGTACCAAATGAAAACTGTACCGAGACCGAGGGCTAAAAATAGGGTTAACTCGAAGGGCTAAAATCATGGGAATGAAAGGGAGTGTCATCACTGTTTAATCGTTCATTGTTTATTCTCTTCGTTCATCCCATAATTTATTTTCAATGAACATGAAGAACACCATTAACGAACTTATTTGGTTCTTTGGTTTAATATATTTGAGACTATACTTCATTGTGACTATAACACTCGTGACTTTAAGACTATACAACAGTTCTACAAGAGTCGTAGGCACAACAATATTCAGATTGTTCATAAGTTCAATGGAAATGAGATATAGGGATAATCAGTGGAACTAACGTCGAAAAAAAAAGGAAATATCACATTCATTGATTTAAATATACATCTGTTAAAACGTTCACTGGCACATGCAGCACACATGGGCGCCAAGTAGTATTTTGCTACTAATTAGCTTCACTGGCATTTAGCCATATTGAATTCCTATCTATAGTTATCACTCTAGCGCGCACACGTGCTTCTTCATTGATTATATAAAGGCTACAAATGCTTTTACTTTGTAGAACCACTACGAAAAAAAAAATGTTAATTTAAATGAATACTGATAAAACCAATTATGATGGTATGGAACAAAAAACTATCACGGTGACAGTGAATTTTAAAATAACAAAAAATATGTTTTCAACGAAGGATGCGAACCAGACCTCTACTGAAGAAGAATCGTATTTAGGTGAGCACCATCCCGTTGTGTCAGACAGCAACGAGGTTCCGCTCATATGCAAGCTGCAATATTTCATAACACGGCCCACCACAAATACAAGCACTCACGATAAAAAAAAAGAAAATAATTTATTCCAAAGTTGGTCACAAACAAAGTACATACCTTTTGGTTTTTCAGTTAGTAAAATTACAGCATGATCCTTCACTCCTGGCATATGAATGACAATGAGACGATTAGAACAGAGTTGTGATGTCAGCGAGAGAGAGGGCTTCACAGTTATAGTAATCATGCGTCCAGCTGTAGCCCACCGCTAAGCGTTGCCTTAGCGATCTCGCACAGTTACAGCGTCAATTTCAGGTTTTTGGCGTGGAACTTTTCGTCCGTGTGCCTAACTTTCAGGATATCGCTCCCCATGATTTTCATCTTTTGCACATTTTTCACAATTTTGTGGGGAAAACTCTACATTCTGGAAACTACGTCGAGAATGAGTTCAACTCTTTATGAATTCGGAAAAATTATTGTTATAAACGATGCATCGGAAGACATGCGGATAGGTGGACAGCAATTGTTGACAAAGACAAAGATCTCGTGGATGATTAGATTTTACTAAACTATGAATTCAAATTAAGGTTGATAATGAATTAAAAATCGAGTAGAACCTGATTTACCACTTGATATTTATAATGGATGGTCTTAGAAGCGTGCAGAAGCATTTTGACTGAAACATTGACACGGAAGGCGAAATTCCTACAAAGCAAGCGAAATGTATTCCGACCCAACCAATTAATGCGGAACAGCGCTTACAGCAGCTTTATTTCACAAAGCTTCGTCTTGTATAGAATCAATCATAGAGCGAAACCATTTGAAAGATATTTTGGCCCCGGTCTTTTGAAAGACGCTTCATTTATCAGGCTTCCTTTCCAAAGCGGACTCGGTTCATTTTCTGTGGTAATGGTGTCATTTTCACGAGCAAAATGAGCAAAATTTGCCTCGAATGTGCCAATGCTCTCCATAAAGAGCTTTGTAAGGGCTTCGGTCGGGGCTGAGCGACGCTTGGTCGTCCATTGGGCGTACCTGGACGAGCGGAAGTTGTGGGCACTGGAGGTGGCGATACGGGGTGGTAATGTCCGCTGGACAACAGGTGCTACCCAGTCCGTGTTGGTGGTAATGTCCGCTGGACAACAGCTGCTACCCAGTCAGTGTTGGTGGTAATGTCCGCTGGACAACAGGTGCTACCCAGTCAGTGTTGGTGGTAATGTCCGCTGGACAACAGGTGCTACCCAGTCAGTGTTGGTGGTAATGTCCGCTGGACAACAGGTGCTACCCAGTCAGTGTTGGTGGTAATGTCCGCTGGACAACAGGTGCTACCCAGTCAGTGTTGGTGGTAATGTCCGCTGGACAACAGGTGCTACCCAGTCAGTGTTGGTGGTAATGTCCGCTGGACAACAGGTGCTACCCAGTCAGTGTTGGTGGTAATGTCCGCTGGACAACAGGTGCTACCCAGTCAGTGTTGGTGGTAATGTCCGCTGGACAACAGGTGCTACCCAGTCAGTGTTGGTGGTTATGTCCGCTGGACAACAGGTGCTACCCAGTCAGTGTTGGTGGTTATGTCCGCTGGACAATCCAAATTCGACAGATTATGTCCGTAGGAAAACATGTGCTACCTGTTTCACGTGTTAAAATTCAAACAGACATCAATTAGGTCATAATATCAAACTCTAATTGAAAAACAATTTCACGTATAGCCAACTAATAACACTACCACCTATCACACCAATAACTAACACATAACGTAGAACACCAACACTGACATCGAAGTTTCATTAATGATTACGGCGTAAGATCATGCATTGTCTAGCAGACGAACGATGAGCCAGACCACATGAGTGCGTAATGCACAGGCCACAAATTTAAACAGTAAAGCGTCGTGCCGACGTCATATCCCGGCAAGCTGGAAATCCAGGCCCCAGAAGGCGCATCCTCCCGTCACGCAATATTGAGGCGTCAATGAAGGAGATGCGGTGCGTGCAGCGTCCTGCAGGCGCAGAAGAAGCAAGGCGCGTGACAGCTACGCACACACGTCATCCATCAAGCGCGGACAAAGGACGCACCAATTCCTGACACAAGAATGCGAGGCTTGCAGCCGGGAGCATTCCCATCATCGGGGCCGATATAGCATTGGCAGCCCTGAGTGATGGCAGGCGCCTCCACGCGCCTAAGTGCTCAACGAGAAAAATTGAAAAGCAGACATAATACGCATTACGGTACTGAATTATGATTCGTTTTCGATTGCGTTGAGTGGTGAAAATACTGGTCACGTATTAGCCCCAAGTATGCCCTGATGGAGATGCATGAAATATTTGTGGGAAATCGCATTTGATCCGCCGAATTTCCGATTATCTCAACCAACGCAATATTATTCTTTATTTTCGCTGAAGCTTAAAAAGCGAAGAATTTCGGTAAACATGATCAATAGAACCAGAAAACTCAATTTCTGAAATGTTTCTCACGTAAACACCAATTAAAGAGCTCCTATAGAAACAAGGAATACACTGACAGGACCAACACACCAAGAATACCGTAAGACCATTTTTGCTCTCGCGTTTTCGGTTTGAGCCTCCCAAGCGCGGTATGGAGTAGACAAGATCACATCGTGTTGGTATTGCGAGTCCTTACCCTTCAGCGTAGCTAATTCGTCGCACTCATCTCGTAACACTTGAATAATGAGCTTGTTGACCTGCGTCACAGAATTGAATTCACATATGCGCTAGATAACCAGCCCAACATGACTGCTCGCCTCGAAACAGAAGAAAGTAAAACATTTCTAAAATACGAACATCTTAACGTCTAAAAGCGTTGCTAACTATACGGATCACATCTGAAGAGCGCCAGTTTCAGGTTTTGGCAAGCCCAGCGACAACCATCTGTTACACCTCGGGAACAAATTCAACTGACGCACGCGTCTCTGAGCTCTATCGTGCCCTCAAGATTCGTTAAACGAAAATTTATTTCACTCAACCCCGAGGATATACAGCGCCAATATTTTTTCAAGTACGGTCACACTGATATCTTGAAAAACTAATTTCAGTAGTACAGAGCTACGCCACTATCCTCAGTAAAATTCAAGTATGAACGTGGCACAATTTAGAGGCAGTAAAAGTAATGCTAGGAGTTGGTAAACGTTCTCTAAACAAGTGCTTCTCTTATGACCTCATGTAGCGTACTGGCATTTTTACACTGAGCTAGTGACCGTTCATATTTCTCCGTAATATTAATTTGTGCAGGGAACGATATTTCCTTGGAATTAATTCGGGTACTACTCCCCAGGCCACAATAATGTACCAACTTTTTAGCCATATTGTGCTTCACACTCGCTTTCTCGAGGAAAGAACTTCGCCCTGAGGTATCGAGCAGGGCACCTCCTGACCAGAGGGCAAGCACGCTTTCGCTTGAGCTAAGGCGTTGCATATTTGATCATTGAAAGTAGAAAATATTTTGTACTACAATTTTATAAAATGAGTATTTTCATACTTGTAAACTTATATCTTAAAATTCTTAAAACAAAAAACATAAAATTACACAAGCATTTACAATCTTACATTTTAATGTGAAAGAGAAGCCTGCTTCTTCTCAGTTAGGTCATCCAGTCTTGGTTTATTTGAGGACAGTGCCACGCGTTGCGGACAATGAACATCCATCTTTTTTCTGTACATCACCTCAAAGACACTGATAGCTGAGAAGCAGTCTCACAGAGGTATGTTGGAGGCAACGGGAGGAGAGCCACTCGTACACTGATTAGTTGGGTACCGCAGGGCATGTGACGCAATTACTGAAATTAAGCTATTAATTCGTGGCGTGCCGGTAGCTGATGGCTCAATGACCAACACCGATCGGCAGACCACCAGTATGAAGTACTCACTTCAATTCTCTTCTAACAAAACGATGATCTCAAATGTCGAAATGGTTTCAATGGAAAAATCCATTTCAGCACAGCCTTCGGTCAGACTTGGCTTCAATCTTCTTGAAAATCTATGCGCTGAGAATTACAAGTTCTTATAGATCGTCGGATTTCAAAACCCTATAAGAATAGAAACAAATAGCCGTTCACAAATGAAGAACAAGCCACCATGAGCTTCATATTGACAAAAAAAAAGCAATTGAATGCGGGAAAAGTTTTAAAGATGACAGGCGTTGCGAGAATGTTCAACATCACACGTAGGCTTTCCTCGGATAAATTGTGGAACATATAGGGAGAACTTAAAACTTTCGCCGCTTCGATGCCTGCTGGCTAAAAATTAAAGCCCTGTAAAGTAGGTTTGTAGGCGTGTTTTGGTTGCTTGATTCAATTTTTAGCATCTAGTTTTACTAACATTGTAAGATTTCTATATAGTATGAGTTGGGACGATCTCTCTAATGCACTAATAACTATGTCTTCAGTTTTTGCATAAATAATAGCACATACAGATAGGAAATTCAATCTATCTCTCAGGGGAAGGAGTTTTCATGTACCTCGTTATGTACTTACTAACAGAAAAAAAAAGTTCAGGATCATACGAACGTTAAATTTTAAGCAATAAGTATTTGACATTGGTGGTGTACGAATAATTTTTTCGCTTACACCAATTTCTGGACAATACATTTAAGAAATGCGATGGAAGCGCGCTGTTGCGTAAGGAGCAAAGGTCTCCTGAGAGGGCAACAATACTTCCCGTGAGCTCTTAGCTGATTAATCACTCTTTCTTCGAGCGTCTCAGTCCAGCGCAGCGCCCGTTTACTAATTGCAAGTTAACGACATCAAGTTCATCGACAAATAATTTTCTTTTCAATTTAAGCAAGTATCAACAGATGCAACAAGTTGACATTCAGCAACGAAACGCACTTAGCAATGCTTTGATATTTAGTCAGTATGTATAGAAGTGGCAAATTTCTTTAAAGTTAAAGATATATTTTCCACAATTATGCCCTCGGAATGGCGAAGTACAATACTGACAACTCTCCCAACGTGAAATATTTCGAAGATACAATAGTACTCTTTAACAATACATCTATGAACGGAAACAATTTCATGAAACTAACAAGACTAGTCTCAGACCAAACTGTAATCAGAAATAACATAACTAAAGATTAGAGCAGAAAAGCTTTAAAAAACTACGCGGTATCGTTTCTTCGTTCAAGCGCCAGAAGTACACCTGATGCAGATGTCAACAGTCAAATTTTCTTTGGACATGACGAGTAAATTCTCAGGAAAGCTTTCGATATCTTTCAATTCGGTGTACGAGTTGTGCCTACATTCCAGGAAGGAGCTGAGCTGAACTTAATCATGTTTTATCCAACATAATTTTATGAAAAGAATAACAATCAAGCATAAGTGGACAAAGAAACGTATCCCACGGTCAAATGCTAGATTTCAAACAGCCTAGTCGTTTTTGGGACTTTATCAATAAACATCACCGAGGGTGCTGTTCGAACATCTGCACACCAACTTCGTTTATTGCATTACCATTGTTTTTCTGTCGAATGAAACAACGGAAATATTAAATGAACGCAAGCTATAAATTGAATTCTTCAACTTTTGGTAATCAAGAGTAATCTAACGGGGACAATGCTTCATTTAATCGCATGAGAAAAATCCCAAAACTAGACTTGTTTGAAACCATTATACAGAATTACTAAAACGAACTACTCACACAAAACTTTTATCCTTTTTTTGTGAAAGAACCCAACAAAGCAAAACCAGTAACAGCCCATACGTAAAATTTGAGCGACCACAGTCAGTATTCATAGGCTTTCGCAGTTTAATGGAAGACTCGGAACTTTCCATTTAGCTCAAGTATTTTTCAAAATGTTCTCAGATTTGATGCATACGAAGCTCAAAAAATGAGTAGAGAAGAAATTGTAGAAACGTAAAACTGAACATCTGAGTAACTATGCATAGCTGCAAGCAAAAATAAACCGGAAAACGAACGTCAGAAAGTTGAACAAATCCCCGAAACAGAACTTTTTTTTACTTACGCAATACTATAAATCCTCCAAAAATTCAACATTCGTTCAGTTTGGACTTGGCTTAGTGAAAAACGGGAAACTCATTTTGAGCACAATAAAACAGGATCAAATTCAAGCACAGAATGGAAACCCATTTGGAGAAGCATGACTTCACGTTATTTCACGAGGGCAAATCGCGGCAATAATTCACTGAGCAGGAGGCCATGTTTGTCGCATAATTTTCGCCCACAATGGCACGTGTGTGACTTTAAATCAGAAGTACAGCTACGACCGCCTGAAAAACATGGTTTGTTGTGACCGAAAAATACGGCCGACACGAAATATCAAAATTGAAGTCGAGATCTTTGATGAGACATACGAGACGCTCTCTGCCAATCGCTGTCAACAACGAGGCACCGCATCGATTGTGTGGCACCTCAAGTGCTTCAACAACAAGGTGGAACCCAAGGAACGTGGTAATTTTTAATGCGAGTTGAGGATAATTTACGAAATTCGAATATGCAAGACTTCACGGCTGAATAGACTAGAACCCATGAATAATGATGAAATGAGAATGTACGCCATATTAACAAGGAAATAGAGCGTCAAAATCGATACGCATCGTTTGCATAAGGACATAAATTATTGACGAGATTGCGAACACACCAGCGTGGTAATGAAGAGACTCTGCTTCTCGGCAAGTTCCTAATTAGACACTGCAGCACACGCGTTATTCAGGAGTTCAGCTCTGTAAAATTAATGCGTTGTACGTGCCTGCTTACTGTTGTAGCCACCCACAGCGGTATATATCAATTTAGCGGCACTACTACGAATATAGGAGATAGAAGATTCTAGTAGCAATATAGAAGATTTTCTATCTAACATTACCCGGCGTAAGGGATTCTCTACAAGTCAGAATGTGAACAAATTTATCTCACGGAGTTTAACAACCAACTTTACTGCAATAGAATATTATTAGTTAGTTTAAAACTTCGAAGCCCCACCAAAGGCGACTGAAAGAGAATATTTAAAATTGAGCAACCTACTCAAAAAAGCGCATTAAAACGTTATATTGACTCTTAACGTCCTACTTATTCTTACATCAACACTGCAGACGGGTTTGTACGAAAAGCTGACATCAGCATTATAGAGCGGCCTGATATTGTACCTTGGTCCTTTTCAGGTTGAAAAGCTCGTAGTTACACAACTTTGACTAATAGATCACCCATTTAGTAGCACGGTTGCTGTTTAACTTGGACTTGCACCCCCTGCAGCAAAGGCAGTGTCGGGCGGAGCCTTTGTCGGATTGTGCGATACAGCCCGACACAGGTCGCTCGAACGGCTTCCCTCAGGCATGGTGGCTCTATGGCGTAACCCTTACTATTGATGTGAACCACTAAGAATGAGTAGGATTTTTCCACTTACAGGATATATCACGCTTATTTAAGAATTCTACGTACAGTATGTCTTTCTGTTAACTTAGTATGGACAATTTAAAACAAATTCATGATTAAACGCTCAAAAATGAAGAAACTAATCATCCCACAGAATGGACGTTTGATTCCCATGAAACAGGAGTAAAAAGCAAGCATCAAGGAAGAGCTTTTAGATACATAGCCGTAATTCCCTACAATGACAAGACGGTCACAGGCCATAATTCATACATTACTGAATTGAATTCATTCACACTTTCGAAATGATATCTAGTAAAACAACTGATAAGTCTTTAACGTATGTTTTATGTAAATCAGAGGAACAATGCTCTCAAATAAATGTTTTAAATCGGAGGAAAATGTGACGGTAACGCCTTTCGAAGCGGTCACTAGCCCCAGAGCTACTTGAGGACCACACGAGCGAGAGAGCTCTGGACCGGCCAGGCGTTGGCTGGGCTGGACGGGGTGGCAGGGGGCTAACTCGAGGGCCGTCACCACGCGTGCGCCACGTCTCGCTGGGCAGCCCAAAAATAACTTCTTGTGAGACACCCAAAAATAAATCCTTTTGAAATTTTGAAAGCCTTCCGTCGCCGAGATTTTGACAGCTGGGTTGAAATTCGAGTTATTTTAAAGCAGGAAACTTTGAAAATTGTGCAATATTTCAGGCAGAAGTTTAAATTCTAAGCCAGTCTCGATTCACAAGAAAAAGAATTGTTCATCGAAGATTTCCAAGGCCGATGCATTGGAAACGAGCATCACTAGGTTACACAGCTATCTAGTCTCACTGCAGCTCCAGCATTTCTCAACCTTTCTACCCTTGCGTAACCCTACTAATAAATTACATATCTTTAAGAACCCCAGCGTAAAAAAAATTACAAAAATCTCGTTTTGTCAGTTCACGCAGTAAATATACTATACATTTTTGAATAATTGGTTCAAGGAAAAATTAATGCTTCTTCACCAAATTTTTCGACAATGCTGAATAAAATTCATACTGTTAGTTTACTACAACTCCGATTTGATTTCATTCATCAAAAAAATTCTAAACTCGAACGTAAAAAACATAAGTAACCAATATCGTACAACTATAATATCAATGCGAACAAGACGAAAACAGGGAATTACTGCATCAGTTTACTATTTTTTCCTTCACTGGCAACGTCAGTTGAAAAAAGGTAAATCAAGGCAAAATGTCCACAATACCAATAAATGGGTTAAGAAAATGTTACTTTCAACGCCATTTGATAGTGAAACATACGTCTTCAGAGTATATGAAGTTGAATAAAAAGTTAATAGAACATAAGTTTATCTCACTTTTTCCAGCGGAACCCTTAGGGACCTTGAGGGGAACTTGATGGTTCTGGGGAGTCCCTCGTTGAGAAACGCTAGTCTAGGTGGTGACGTCTCAAAATGAAGTATTCCTTATTCGTTCAACGATGTGAAGCCATTTGTAACTGAGGATAAAGATTCACAAAATATTTTTCGGGCAGGAAACGGACTATTTTTGAAACTAAAACGAAGGATGAAGACGAATGAGAATTTCATACCGAAACCGTGCTGAGATTGTATAATAAGAACAAGAGGCAAAAAAACAAATCTAGATGAAACTAAATGAGAAAGTGATCATCACATTTCCGGCGATGTGACGCACCGATGGGTCATTTTACACCTTAAAACAGCGCAGTCGCAGGAAACGTTAACATATTTCACACCTGTATATATTCAGTAAATAAATAGATTTGTTTAGCACAGAGCTCAAATTACTTTAGAAATGAAAAATATTTCGCCTAAACTAGCATGTTTTGACCTGTACAATAACCCAGCCTTCGTAAATGATAACGTTGACTCAAGTGTGAGCGATGGACGAAACACATTCTGAACGAGGTGACACTTCTCCGTCCCTGCATAGCAGTGGGCACCCGCACTCAGAGACGCGATTTTACACTTGGCCGCAGCAATTAGCCCCCCACAGTTAAGAAATAAACAATCCTGCTATGACAGCTTGCATCCTAACTATAAGGCCAATTTGGGGTCACTCCTGTCATATGCAGGTACGGTGTTTTCAATGGCGAGTCTGTAACCAATTGAGACATAAGGTTTGGTGAAGTCACAAATTGGACCTACGAACTGTTCACGAGCTCACTGGTATGATTCGGCCGTAAAAGCCAAATCTCTGCAAGCTTACGTTTATCTTCAATAGCTTTTAGATGTTTCAAAAATCATCTTTTGATTTTCAAAAATTTTCGTGAAAACAATTTGATCACGTTAATACCTGCATGAGAAATGACTACAATACAAACATCATTGACATTTTAGTGATCCTCTGAACAAACTCAGTTTTTGTATTCAAAATATTTCGACTTGACCATCAATTCACGCTTGTGTACGGAACGTGTTAATGGTATTTAGAATCATATCAACTCAATCGACGATAAAAATCACCCGTGCACAAACTGAGACGCTTTTTTCAGCGGAAGATTAGAAACTTAGCAGAGAGCTCACGAAGATACTAGGTAAACCGGCAGGATTCTTCATTAAAAGCTGTAAACAGTTGCGTTAAAAATTCCTTTTCAGTAGAGCAAGTCGACTAAAGGTAAAATATTTTGCATTTCAAGTTCAATGCGCCATTCATAATGATTTAAATCCCGTTGACGCGGCAGAAAACAAATTCGGGAAGTTTGTTTCCTCGCTGAATTAAAATGCGCATGGAGCTAAACTGTGCTGAAGCAAAAATATTCACCCTCGATTTGTACAAAAATTGAACAGCAGAGTCATTAAATAAAACAATTTTCGCACACCATCGGAATTAGAGTAGTTTTTAATGAAGTCGGAAGCCGATCAAGTTTTAATAACACGCCTTTAGCTCTCAGAAGTTTTTCTGAACAGAAATTCTAGGATTATTTCGGGCTCCATATTCATAAATTCGCACTCAAACATCATGTCGCTAGGCTCACGATAAACCTAAGAACAGGGACCGGAAATGCCGAGCATACTAAATACAGAATTTATGAATATGGACACTAAAATATCTTTGAATACGACAATTCATTTACATATATGTTTTCCTTAAATTAAAAGTACAGCTACGGTTAGCAATTGGAAATTCAAAATACATTAAGCAGTCAAAAATATTTCCGTTATTTAACCTACTTTACGAGCAAATTAATCCAGCCATACTACATGCCACTGGCGATGCAAGATTTTGTAGCAACTTTACTGTTAATTTCGTCCACACTTCCAGTACATTAGTAGACCAATTTTTTTAGAGGTGAAGAGGCCCGCAGTTCCCTCCCAAGCTCAAAACATAAATTCTCGGGAAAATTGAAATTTGAAAATTGTGGACCTATTCCGTGTGATTAAATGCGCTCTCTTGTTCATCGAACACCTTTCGAGTGATACGAGCATGTGGTGAGTGGGAGCCTTGTCTTCCTGTTAAGTTCTATTACCAACAAGAAAGGAAAAGCACATTAAGAGGTGAACTTGGCTACCAAAAACCTGCAGTAACCACGATTCATCTAGTTCCTACTGAAGACTGCACACTTGCGTCCAACTAAGGTGAAACATTCCAAAATCGTTGCACTTTCTCCATAAGCCCACAGATGAATCAAGTGCTTCAGGTTTTCATTTCACTTTCAAATCCCATTATGCTAAAAAACGGTTGAATCTCAATTTATCACACAACGCAATACCAGTTCTCACGAGGCAACACTCCAATTCTAATGCTGCTTAGCAAACTGAACCTGCCACTTACAATATGCCGCAGTCACAAGCAATTTTTAATTACGATGAAACTTCGTAAACTCGTTTTCTCCTTATACTACGCATAATCTTAGAATATTTCGTGACGGTCGCTAAATTTAGTCGACGTTTCTAAGTCCAACAATGTCTTTTTTTTCTGAACGATAAGCTTCAATGGCCCCGTATCTCAAGCATCAAGACTTTCACGCCGACCGAAACGAGGACAGGAGCTTCACAATCTTGTTTTTAAAGTGCAAGTACTCTAGAAATTTCTCATGCCTATACCAGGACCAAGTGAGTTCTATCGCGTAATAATTTACCTTCAAATATGCTAAAAAATGCTCCTATTACCAAACAACGAGTGCGACGTGTTTTCAACATACGTTCAAGCTCAAATATTCCATGCCAACTAGCAGCTGCTATTTAAAAGAAGCTATACAAGGATGTTCATAATTCAGCCTTTCAAAATCGTTTAAAAAATTTTATCGGATACATTTTCCCTGAAATATACCTCAGCAACAAGTAGGAGTGATATAACGCTAATTTACTAAAGATTAAACGTGATTTTGTCTTGATTTTTCAGGGTAAATAAATACTAACCCGCACATGAAAAGCAGAAGTTTAAAGCCAGAAATAAAATTAAACCAGAGAACTGCTCTAGGAGTGTCGTGCCAGATGCAGTGGACATTTCATTATTAAGACTCTGAAGGATCAGACAGTACTTTATCACAAAGGCTCTGCCAAACTGAGATCTTATAAAACGTGGTGCAGTAAGTTGAGAGACGTAAAGTTAACTTCTTTTGATCTCAATATAAGCCAATGCCTGTTTTTTAGTCCCACATAAAGTGAAAATCACATGAAGCACGAGAAAAATCGTAAGAGAACGAAAAATATTGCTCGACAGAATTCTCCCTTAAGATCTTTGGTACATCGTGCTGATCGATGACGAGCATTTCATGTGTGAGCACAACAGCTGTTCTTAAATCAAGAGCGTCGCTTTAAGTCTGAAGAGATTCCATCGTGCGCACTTCATTGTAATTGAGATTATTAAGAGTAGCTGTTTCACCAATGTTGAAGAGTTCATTATACAGACCTCTGAATGTTCCGCCAGTCACTCCGTATGACTTCCTTAGGGCTAACTCCTCTCGCTTGCAGAGCAAATCCGTCTCCTGAACTGACCCACGAACGGTGGATTATCACCTCAGAGCGAAAGATCCCCTTCAGATCACTAGTTAAAAAAAAATACCCAAAAATGATGCCGGCAGGTAAAAGTAACGACGCCCAACAACTAACAAGCTGTTGTAGACTTTCCAGGGACATTTAGTGGCAAACCACTGAAGCCATTCTAATCCATTGGAGGCACTTCCGAGGAACAGAAAGTCCTCTACGGACGTAAGTAAACCGCTCCGCTAACTCCACCTTGTGTCATATCTGAAATGGTTCCTTAAAAATTTTTTTGGCAAAATTACCACAGGATTTTTTCTGAACTTTCGCCTAAATTGGTGCCGCTAAGGAAAAAGATTACTGCAGACTGCGTCAACATAACCCTTTCGTAGCCCTCTCAAAGAACTAAGAAAAACACAAATTCCCGAAGGTAACTTGACTCTCAGAAATAATAATCCTGGACACAATCAAAATGCTGATATACACATATGATCGACCGGCGATCATCGCGTGTTACAAAATCAGATACATAACAAGCGATACAATTAGCATACGCAACCCGACAATTTATCTATATGAAGTCATTTTCCACAGGTAGGGGCATTGCATTCCCGTAATATAAATATATTGAAGCGAAAATTATGACGCATAAGGGAAATCAAGACAGTACAGGGCCACTTCTGGAGCCGCGCGACCAGGCAGCACACAGGAGCCACACAGTTCGGCTACAGTCAAGTTGAGGCGCTTGGTCCAAGTTTAATTGAGCAGTTGGTCTTCAGATGTTCTCAAAGCGCATATATTTGCTCACAACGTGGCGCATATTGAACTGAAGTCTAGTCCAGAGACGAGTACTGCATAATGCCTACAGAACTGCCCACTAATTAATAATTCGGTCTATATTTCACATTTCAGAATTCCAAGAGCGTTTGTTGAGCACAAAAGATCGACTCCGATCAAATATGGACTCCAGTGAATGAACAAAACTGCAATGCACAATGAAAAAAACAATTGAATCTTATCAAGTCCATGCTATTTGGCGAAGAAAAACAAATTCAGTACAAAAAATAACCGGAAAAAAATCAAATGTAGGGCCTCATGATAATTAAAATGAATTGATGCACCTCCACTAGGTCCGAAAAGGAATTTTAAAATTTCTTCGCTGACACTTCCAAGCAAATACATATTCATTTCATAATTTTATTTGTCCATTCGTTGCCGATGACGACTGGCACATTTTGCTTCCCTTTGCCATAAATGCTTCATTGGAATAATTTATATCATTTTTAAGCCCACGTTGATTCTACGAGAGAATTCGTAGCATCAACGAACAAAAACGGAGATTGAGTATCAAAACACAGTTAGCTTCACACTCGTGAAAGTAAGAAACTTTTTAAGAACGAAAAAATGTATTAACATTTCCGCACCGTAAAATACGCTACAGAAATGCTTTTGAGCTAACTCTTCATACCAAGTGTTAATTACGTTATCGGACAAATGATGCCCATTTATCGCTCTGAAACGACAAAAAATTATTCTCCTGTAAAAAGGAAAAACGTCAGAACAGTAAAAATTTCGAAACGCTCAAAGTCAACAGCCGATTATCTAGAACGCTTTGTTAGCGACTGGTGTTGATTCTGCATCGCGAGAAAACGTATCTGAAACCGCCGAACAGCCGAAACGATGTTTGCCATACTCTTCCCTGACAGAAGGGAGAAAACTACCGAACCAGTTAAGGGCCCGAATTTGAAGCTCCATGGTAGCGTCCAAGTTGACTTTTCCGTCCTTTTCCAAGGCCTGTTGGAGCTTGTCATCGAATTAGTGGCCGAGGCTCCATTTTTGCGCCGCCGCGGCAAGAGATTAGCGGAAGATTTCGCACCGGCTTCAGATTTTATTTGCAACGACGTTAAGACAACACGGCGACAGAAAGTTTAGAGTCTTCTTCCTTCGCAACCGAGAGCGAAAACCGTCGTGATGTTCTCTTAATGTGGCGAGGACTAAAATTGTTACTTGTCTCCTAGGTATAGAATCTGGTTATTGGTCGATAGGTAATGTATGAAATTGTGATCAAGCCAATTTGGCGGAGTAAAGAACAGTAATTCATACACTTTTTCGAGTCCAGTATGAGTTTAAAATGACTTTTAAAAGGCCAAAATGTTCTTTTCAAACCTAAATTGCTCAGATTTCGGCTTAAAATTGTGCCCCAGTGAGAGAATGTTCATATACTTCGTACGTTTTCCCTGAACTTCAAATTAAATGAGAAGCTCTTGAAAGAAATCGACTAAATTCTTGAAGAGAATTCAAATATATTTTTAGTCCATTCGCTTGGCATAATTGAGTCGAGACCAGGGAAAAGGTCAAGTGAAGCCAACATACGGAGCAAGGAAGTGGCTTGTGTTGATAGTTCCTATACGCTTCAAATTCTTACGATTGTGGTAAATATAGAGAGCGTCCACACGTTTCTCAAAAGCAGCACAGAATAATTGGGCGTAGGTACTGAACCTCAATATACGGAAAAGGAAGGTAAAGTTTCTGAAAAAGTTAATCACGACAAAGTGCTTGCGATTTCCCCTGATATGAGCGCAAGATACCTGAACTTTATGCGGAGAGTCATTTGAAGTAAATGAATCAATTTCTAACAAATGGAAGCGATAGTCGCAACAAAAAAACGAGTTTTAAATTAGCATGCGAAATGGGTTAACAATTTGAAAGCTTCTACACACTTGAACTGACGTGCACTGCGCTCGATTTCCGTAGTACATCAAGTATAGAATTTTAGCAAAATTCACATCAAGTAGCTAAAAACAAAAAATGTGCTTTCTTCGGAGATGGCTCAAATTTCAAAGCTCAGATGCACATCTAAAATTGAAGCTACTTCAAAATTCAATGGGCCCTTGTCAAGTGGATGCCACGGGTTGAGACAAATTATGGCTCGAACGTCAAATCGTTGCCGTACATCACGCTCCATCAAATTAGAGCGACAGTCGCCACACCCGATGACAAGTTCTGAAGTCGCAGCAAAGCTGAGCCTGGCGCCAACACGCGCCGGTGTCGACGAACTCGACCAATCTCCAAGATGGATCGAGTCTTCACCTGAAACCTGATACACGAATATGGCCTCACGCAAATCCCTCCAGCCTCGCCATCTTGTATTTCAGATCGACGACGAGCAGAATTTTTTCGCCCGTTATTTACTGGCCGTAACATAAGGAATCTTAACAAGTTTCGATACGTGTATTGGTGAGAGGGCACGATGAAAAAAGCCCTCGAGGGCTTCTTGCGCGTCCGAACAGCGGGTCTCGGCAATGGGAGTGTTCGCGCGCAAGTTTAGAGTTGGTAATAAATACCATAAGTTGGTGCAGTGGGCAAAGTTTCCGTGTTAGAAATAAGGTATGGAGGTGAGGGGCGAGAGGTCGTGTGATCGCTTCCCGAACTCTCGCCACAGAATAAAGACGACTATTTCCTAACACCGCTGGAAGTAGTGTAACTGCCGGGAAAGAAGGTCCGTCGCGCATGCTCTTCAAACGAGAAAAGATTCCAATGGCTTGTATTAAAAATAATGCCCACTTGGCTATCCACAAGAAAGAGCTTTCATTTCCAGATCGTGAATAAAAGCTTGAAGACAACCGGTAATTTAGGTCACTACGCCACGCGATGCTGCACACCGACGGTCCACGGACTAACTGCCTATCCCGAATGACGGTCAGAAGAAACTAGCATGAACGTACTGGCACCCTTGACCGTATAAAGGAAGGAACACAGTAATACTCGAAAAATATCAGACAAGCAATTAATACGATATATTTCCGAATAGGATTACCGTCGAAAAGATGATGACCGCGAGTTTACGACAGAGAAGTAGCGCGAATGCACAGCTGAACAACAAGCGTGAATTGAAAACGGCAAGAGATTATCATTCTTGTTACAAGAAACTTAGACGTGCCCCGCGATCGAAAGCAACGCTTGAGCACCAGTTAACATAATCTTACAATTTTACACGAGAGAGATCAGAAAAAAACCGAACATAAGAAAAGAGAGCCCAACACAACACGACCAGAATGGAACGCACGAACATGCGAGATCGCACTACAACAGGAAAGCGCAGGAATGACATTCTGGTCAGCTCCCTAAAAAAAAGGAAAGTAGCAGAAGTAGTATAGGTTTCAGTGCTTCACTGACACTATCTAGCGCAAAAAAAGACCATTTTACATAGACAATAGAGAACAGGGAATTCATGCACTAGGTATGTTCCCACACAGGATCCCTTACGCACAGAAACCGAGTTAAGAAATAAGAGGAAAAAAAGACAGAAGAGATTAGGAAGATGTGAAAATTGGTGTGGAGTAAAGTGGGCAAGAAAGATGTGCCGAAGACCTATGTACAACTGAGGTAACCTAACAGAGCCCACCTCGATATGTCAACTCTGTAACACTCAATTGGCGAACCTGACTAACCCTCCCCCTGAGGGAGGTTTTTTTTTGTTATGCACCCTGAGGAAAGAAGAAAATGAAAGAAAAATCATGGCGGACTGAGAGACTGGCACACCGAAGACTGCCCTTCACAGTCATCGCTGCAGAATCTAGCCTCTGAGGGTCGCAATCCACATCCTTCTTTTCTTTCTTTTGAGAGACTTCAAGTTTAATTTTTTTTTTTATAATTTAATAAAATTCATATGAAATACATTTGTGTATATTATAAAATAAAATGAACATGCTCAAATTACAATTAATATAACTTTGCATTCAGGAAAACTTAATTTCGTTGTGATAGCATAAGAGAAATCGGGACGCAAGACACCTCCCTAACGAGCTGAGAAGCACTATAGGCCCCCTGGAGACCTTCTCTGACGGGAACAATATGAAAAACACGTCAATCGAAAAGCTAGACTGTGAGCCTGCTTAACTAACATAGAATAACCCATATTAATTTACTCATTTCCAGGTCCGGCGGTAAGAAGGGCAGTGTTAGTATCCTCTCTGAAAACAAGCGTATGGGCCATTTTCATTTTTTTATTTTCTTATATAACGCAATAATTCACACTCTATAGACGACAAATACCCAAACATGTTCCCCGTTTTAGTACTTAATCTTGAAATTCCTGCTTCAATATTTGTTCAGGGTGTTACAACTTCAACCTTTATACGTTTACAGTGCATTGGTATTGACATTACTTTAAAGCAACGAGTTACGCCCATTTGAGATGGTCACAGAAAAAATTGAATAATACCACAAAGATGATCGCAGAATAAATCGACAATTGAATCAGCCCCACGAACGCGCAAAATCCCAGTCGGCAGGCAACCGTTACGGTCGGCAAAATTGGCAATGCATGGAATAATAAAAACAGAAGAGTTAGAAGGAGAACAAAAACGCGAGTACTTTAGCCAACACAAACAGCTCTACGAGTGACACATTAGAGAACAAAAGATAAGGCCAAATAGCATCTTACGATATCTACATATATCGAAGAGTCACGTACCTAAATAGGATAAATGACTATATTCTTCCGTGTGGTCTACAGAGGGAACGTTTTAAGGAAATAAAGATTAATACTTCGAACTTCACAGTAGCAACTATTAAGGGGCATAGAGTACTTATATTGAATGAAATTTATCCTGCGCATTACAATGAATGCACAAGCTCCTCCGAATCATAGATAATTGTTTCGAAATGCTTCTATGTGACAAATGACAAATTTATCAGACGATTTCCTGGGTAATTTTCTAGAGAAGCAGCACTAACACCAGTTATTGAGTACCCATTCATACAAAACAAGATGATCTAGAAGAAGGAAGCCGCAGTCCTCACAAAGCGCAATCTAAACAGCTCTTATTGGCCGCACTCATGAAAGTCTTCCTTATAAAAAATGAGAACAATTCTTCAAACATTGGACTGCATTGGACATCGATCCGTTTGCTCAAGTTCCACACGAAGCGTAGTTTCCAAATGGACGATACAGAATGGCCTCGGAGCAAAGACTCACAGCAGCGACGCAGAAATAGTTTTTGGGCGCTAGGACAAGTTGCAGCGATGAAGTTATTTACGAATTACTTTCTAGGTTCGCTAGAAGCCAACTCGAATTAATGAAAATTAGAGTATTAAAAAACATTGAAAAATTAAACGTAATTTACTCGCTTAACACGACCGAAATAACGACGGCACCGCTACTCATCCTACAAATTAGATCATCGGTAAACTGTCTCATTTCTAGTGCGAATTAAGAAAGAAAGTACTGGTTTGGACATCAGACACAGGGCAAGAACGACTCCTCAGCAACATGTGTACTAGCCGAATATTCACAGGTTCATACTGTAAAGTGATTTACACTGAACTACGGGAGCTACTTTTGTGTTATGCACGCAACATACGGCCGCTTGCTTGTGCTTCACTCAAATCGGGATGTTCTGGCAACACTCTTCTACATGGGAGCGGAACGCTCTTCGATAATTAAAAAAAGAATGAACGAATAGGATTAATAATTCTATTTCAATCGATCTACCTGGATTTAGGGTGAATAATACCCAAGTTTAAAAGGACTATGGAACAAGAAACATGCCTCCATGCGTAGGAGAAAATATCAGTGAATTTGATATTCAACGACGGGAGTCAGCCTACACCTGAAGGTCAATATTAAGATACCGATACTTTCTATAGCAGAACGAACTGAAGTGGCGTGCTGATCCTACAAATGCTGCGCAAGCAACAGGATTGCAATACCTCGAATGAACTGTGTAACAGTTATGATATTGCGTTGATCGAAACATTTATTCGCGATAATTCAAAAATACATGAGTGAAAATAATTTTCTCAAAATTCTATCCATTCAAATTGCCTCTTTACCTATTAACGCCCCTCCAGCCGACATCAGCAACAATCTTATCATTAAGTTGAATTACTCTCCGAGTAGGTCTTCAAGAACAGCTCATGACCCCAAGACAATTTCTCGGTAAGCGTAGCGGCGTGATCGTCTGAACTTGTTCCATGCCTGACGCTCGTTGATGCACGGCGATTCACGCGGTGCGAATGGCATGCGGTAACGTAATCTACAATTGCGTCCGTTTTTCCCGATATGCGAAGGCAATCTAATGTCATAGGAAACGTCCAAGCAAGGTATGTAGAGTTATGCCTGCATTGATGTGAACAATATTGCACGTAGTGGCTCATAAGATTTCATTTTGAACCAACATAAACAACGCATAAAACACATACGACGTTCACAAAAGCGGCAAGGTTAATGAATGAGAGCCGCGCTAAAATATTTCACATCTATTTGGAAGCGTACTCGAATGGTCAAAGATCCTCGCTAACCCTACAGGAGCAGGGCTACTCACAAGTGCACCGGCATTCGGTAAAAACTGCTGATAACAACGAGCAGTGCAATGGCAAAAAATCCGACAAATAACATCAGCGAGAGCACAGAGTGAGAGTCTCGAGATTATGCAAGAGCTTCACTCTGTAGTAGCAGTTCTTAGAGCAAGCAAATAAAGGAAGCACAAATAGAAACCACAGATAATAATTGAAGCTGTGGGATAACCAGGCAGCGCAGGGGGGCCGCATTAACAAGGCATTAGCAGTGCAGTAATTAAATTTAAGTGGGAAAGTTGAGAATGCGAGATTAGCGCAGTAGGGAGCGGTAGAACCACGCTAGAGAACGACGATCACATCCTGCTGAATATTGCTCACTTCTAAAGTTAACTGGCATAACCATTTAGCTCTCTCTAGTTTGCGCCATTTAATCTATCTTACTTCAGAGATTTTTTTCTGACGTCACGTTAAGCGCTAGCTTGAAACGCAAGCGTTTCGCTGCTTCACACTTCTAGCACTCAGTTTCAATGTCTTTCTCGTGATAATGATAGTGGAGCATCTGTAACAGATTTATAATAAAACCATTATTTATATGCAGAGGTGGGCAGCGCTACTTTGAAATGTAGCGG
>VOMN01117068.1:0-10828 GCA_014899125.1 Orchestia grillus
CTCCCCCCCGCCCCCCACATTACAACATCTCCCAGAACAAAACGTACACATGTTCACAACAGCATCGCCAAAATAATGTTTCAGGATCGAAACGAATGTTCTGACTGGAATGGACAAGCAAGGCTTTAAAACATTGTACATTTCAAATTGAACAAAGCAACACTAGCCTTTTCCAGGAGACGGAAGAGGCTCAAAGCTGACGATATTTGCTGACCAAAACTCAGAAGCCGAGTTTGTTTGTGTTTGAAGCTCGGATGAAAGAATGAAATCAGAGAAGTTTCGACAACAGAAAATTAATTCTCCCTGCGAGTGGAAATCGAAAAAGTATTTATATATATATTGAATGCACGGCAACATTGCTCTGAATTTGATGCCGTTGTAAAATATACACGTATAGTTCCATGCGCTGTGAAGTGTTTGAAATTATTGAAAGCTCTTCTTTTGCTGCTCAAGCGAAGATGGAAAAGAAATAATACTAAATTGCATTGACGACGTATTTTATTTCAATTTTAATACTTTTTTAGACCTTATTTCGGATTGACTGATAATTTACAAGTTTTTTAGCTCTAGTTCTAACCATCCTAATTTTTCCGAGGCTCGCATTGTTCTGGCTTTCGATTTTTTCAAACTGCGATACCAGAGACACAACTCAAAATTTACTCTTCTTGCCGAGAGACGGCCGCGCTGTATCTCCTAACGTGCGAATCTATCGTGGGTTATCATTTAGCTTCTCGCAAAGCAACCAAATATTTATAAAAAATCCTTAAAATAAAAAACTAACAGTTGTAAATTTCTTCTTCCTTTCCTTAATTAATATATCCAACAAGCAGAACCTCAACCTTTTCAATCATACAGGGAAGTAATGGCATTTCAGGTCCACCAGTCTTATGATTCTTACTTAGAGGTATGCATTGAAACGAGGAAAAATTGGAATTCTTCAATTTTAAAAGATTTTTTGAGGCGCCTGATGCCATATGAATATGAAAAATGGACACCATTGTTTTGCACACATACGGCAGATAAAAAAGGGACACCAATTTTCTTGCACACGCGTGAAATGGAAAAATACACCATTGTTCTTGCCCAGATGCGTGAAATGGTAAAAGGAAATCATTGTTCTTGCACACATGCGTGAAATGGAAAAGGACCCCATTGTTCTTGCACACATGCGTGAAATGGAAAAAGGACACTATTGTTCTTACGCACATACGTCACATGGAAAAGGAACACCATTGTTCTTGCACGCATACGTCACATGGAAAAAGAAGGTCCTTAATTGAAAGGCACATATTGTTGTCCGCAATCATTCACCCAAGAGAGAAGGCAATATTCTAGATTCTCATCAGGTTGCTCAAGTTTTTTCCGATAAGAGTTCCGAGACAAGAGAAATTATTACAGGATTCCCTGAGGAGGAGGGAGGCATTTATAGAATTAATTAGGCGTGTAAAAAGTCGATGGGCCAGAAAAAACATGTGTTTACGGAATGGAAATCCGTCGTAAATGTTATGGATCATCTTGTAACCTGCGCTGCGTGTACTTCAGAACATATCCGTGCCTCTACGTACCTGTACTTTGTGGAATGATAACATATGAGATTCTCGATAATGTTCTGAAAATGGGTTTGCTGGGCAAACAGAAGCGGTTTACTCAGAAGTAATTCTGAAGAAAATTCTTCTTTTTTTTGGCATCATTTTGTTAACATTGATTTTGTGATTTAATGAAATCATTATTTATTGAAAGTTTATGAACACAAGCTATTGTGTCGTTTCAACTTTTATTCCCACTTTTCATGGGAATGCCGAGCATTTCAACAAATGTTCAGAAAATATTCAAAGTATTTTAGTGGAAAAGTCCCACCTGAAATTACCAGACGAACTTTTGAAATGAAAATCAAATTATCATATACTTCGGCCCTAAATCTTGCGAGAGTTTACGAATTTTATTTACCTAATAAAAGGTCTTGATCTCACGTGAAAAAGGTGTTGGGAACTGCACAACCACTTACCCTGTGGTGTTGTAAAGCACTGGGGCGCTGCATCACTTTAGTTTCGCTCTATAATAACGCTTGGTTGTTTTTCATTTAACACGTTGACTCCGATTCTCCATACAGGTAAAATTACATGCCGACGAATATCTCTACTGTGAATTTAAAAATGAAGGATTTTGGTTTCACAAATTTAATTACATTAATAATTTTCTTTCTTGTTGAACACGAATTTGAAGAAAACTCGAAAATTTGTATTTATACACGATAGTGCTTTAATCCACTGACGTCAACCCTTTTATCAAAACACCACTGACGTCAACCTTTTTCTAGGCTCCATGGGGTACTGGTAGCGTGATGGCCTCGCAGCCGAGAGGACTAGGGTTCGAATCTCGGCTCAGGCGATGCATTTCACGTAACCAGGGAGTACTTCCCTTGGAAAAGGAAGCTTAAACCTCACATTCCTCCCATCCCTCATCACGCCAGTAGTTGTAAGTCATTGAAAACCCAACGGTAAAATGTGTTGGAATTAACAAAGGTTCTTTCACCCAAACTCCACTGACAATTAACCCTTTTACCCAAGTTCCACGGACAATTAACCCTCCGGTTTGCTAACAGAGCATCCAATAATTATCCACATAACTTCACAGTGGCTCTCGGACATGGTATTTTAAATGAAGAATTAACTGGCTGCTATAACTTTACATCTTCATTAATGCGTTGATCCTAATGATCAATAATTTATTACTCGGTATGTAAATTTTTTTATTGTGAATTCTCTAACATTCCGAAGACCTAAATTCATTAATACTGCCAGCAAACGGTTTCCAAATAAATTTTTATTACTGTAATGTTAATCCGTTGTCTCATCAGCTGATAGTGTTCATTTGTTTTTCCTTTGTATGATACCTAATTTTGTTTTCGCAGACTTTACTTTGCTCTCCACTGCCTGCCACTCCCTGTGAGTGAACGCCAGTTTTTTATTTTTATTTTTGATGCAACCTTTTATAGAAAAGAGCGATTAATAATTCAAAATCTTCCGTTCGTAATTTTAAGCTACACATTTTTAAATACCTAATTTTCTTCAATGGACCAGACGTTGAAATTATTGAAATGAAAATCGAAAATTACCCGTGCTTAGTATTTCAACAAACCTGTGTTATCCGACCTGTTCCAATAAGATTCATATGTTGGATACTCGAAAAGCTCCAGTGCCACTCTTCAACATTATTTTTTATATTTTAGGCTTAGAAGAGTTTTTAAGTTAATTAAAACGAGTCCAAACATATATTGATGCTAAGGAGACTCACTTTTGACGTTTTCAGAATCGTAAGTCTTAGATTTTCATCCCGTGTTATGTCATCATTATTAACGTCAAAAAGGTAATTGAAAGTGCGTGATGACATCTCAACTACCCTAAGTATATTAAGATGTATTTCACAGAAAAGCGTGTCGAAGATTCGAAAATACCTCTTAGTTTAGGCCTTATTTGGCAAACACCAGTCATGGGTACAAAACTACGCGGAAACGGAAAATACTTGATTTTAGGGTTAGCCGGACGTAATGAAGGAGCTCAAAAATGGACGTCCCTTTGTGATTTTAAATGAAAAAATAATCAGGAATGCAATCCAGATACTCGCAAAAATTGACGTGCCCAGAAATGAGTTATTGATCATTAGGATCAACGTAAAATGAAGGTGGAAAGTTGTACGAGCGAGCTCATTTCTCATTTAAATGTCACTTCACAAGAGAGCATCGAGTCAAAAGTTGTCGAAAATTTTCGGTTAAGTTTGGACAAACGCAGATGTAAACTTCAGAAAAAGCTCTTCCTGGCACTCATTAAATTTAATTGGATGTGACAGTTTCTGGAATGACATCGCCGACGTCAGCAATGCATTCAAATAAAAAATAACTTCCCGAGTTTTTCATAGAGGACGCTGAAGGCTAGATGGGTACAGACTGGTGTTAAATAGCTGTGGTTCCCAACAGTCCCACTACGCTCTACGGCCATTTCTGTCATTCCAACTTGCTGTAAGATAACTGAGAAATTCGTACACCATAAAATGTACATTTTTTCTTAGTTTTCACGTCTGTATCCCAAACGAAATTCAAGTGTATCCCTTCACTCTTAATTAACTAATTTGCAAATACGCTGCTAGAAAAAATACGATTTTACTTCCAATTTCACCATCAGAAGAAAATATTCATTTCATCATCTGAGTATTGGTATATGTACGTCAGTCCCTCATTGTCCAAGAAAATACAGATTTCTGTGTCGCAAACCACTCAACACTTCTGGTTGGGAAAATCCAGTTTCCAGAATAGAAACCTTGACCTGCGTGCAATAACCGAGCAGGCACGACCGCGTGAATATCAAATTTGATGGCGCACTTCCTAACTTGATGAAAAACGGGACGCAAAGCCACTGCATGTGTTCTTAGGTAATTTTTGTGAAACATCGACCGGGTTTCATGCAAATTTCTCAAAGCTTTCATGCTCTCACGCAGAGTGCATATTCCAATACTAATACTATACTACTAATAAAATACCATATTTTTAGTAACTTTAATGAACCAAGAAAGTTTGCAGTTTTTCATATGGCAATGCTCCTGACAAGCAGTTCATTTCCAGCTCTTCAGCTTCCCTAATTTGTAAATAATTTAAAAGTATTCTTCGATCATAATACACGGGAAAACTCTTCAGAAAGTCTTTCCCCATGACACCGATTTTCGATTTTATATAAAACTATTTACTTTTTGCTGAACAAATCTCGTTTTGAAGGTACGGTGAGGGAAGCACGATGCCGTGCCTCAACCCTGTTAAAAATCGACGCCGTTAGTTTAGCAGACCTAACCTAACCTAACCTAACCTGAGCTCACTGCCCAGCAGCGCAGTGGCGCGGTCGTCATGTCCGCTTTAGAACATCGCTTCCAGGAACTGCAAGCGGCCACCGGAAAATTTCTCGCCCATTGAGATAACTTGCACAAAACTGGCAGAATTTGGCACAAAACTACCGTCACTGCGAAGGTCTATGATAATTTCTCAATGGAATAATGCTACGTTAATTAAGTGAGCCGTATTTCCAAGACGAATCAAAGAAAAATAAGTGAAAATATTCCACCGTCATGTACGATCTCGAACATATTGTGGAGTGAGAAAATGATGGCAACACTGAGCTGCTGTGTCGATAGCATAAAATCCTACGCTCATTCTCTCGAAGAAAACTATTACTATCGGAAATATGTGGAGCTGATTCACTTTTCTGTCTTTGAAATACTAGTTCACAAAGCTGATTCACTTGTTCACAATTGAAATAGTTCACAAATTTCGTGTTCAGTGACCTGTTTGTTCACGCCTGTGAACGTAAGTTGCAAGTGGAGACCAAAAAATCCATGAATTCGTATTCCAGAAAAATCTTGGTTATAAAATTTTTCCAAAGGAATGCGGAAGACTTGAGCTTCGAGGACATTTCGTAAGTCAAGGAATCCTTCAAAAATAAATTCTGGAAATAAATAATTGAAAAATGAACATCGAGGATGTTTCTTAATAAAAGAAGGATTTTGTATAATTTTTTTTTTTTCAGGAAGAATGTGAATGAAGTTATGAAGCTCGAAAGTGGATGCATTTTTGTTCGGTCCAGATGGGGCAGGTGACTTCAGCAGTGAAAGATAACTATGGATATATCTTTCTGGTGAAATTGCGTGGTCATTACGTAAGGAATGGCTTCCTGAGAATATCTCATCACCTCCCGAAAAATTCTCCTCATTAACCTCAAAAATTTTAAAATTTTCAAGTTTACGATTTTTGATTGCATTTTTGGATTTCATGTTGAAATTGTGAAATTTTCAAGTTCACAGTGTCCTTTGAGTTAAATCGAGATGGGGATAACTATTCCTCACTTTGAAATCAACATTATAGTCCAGAGCAATACGTCTCCAACGAAAATGCTGACACGTTAACAAATTAAACAAACTCTGCATCACTAAAGTTCATGAGAAATGCGATTATGGCATTCTGACGAGATGTGTGTTAGCTTCACGTCTTTTTATCGATGGTAAGTAAAAGAAAGGTTCAAAATTAATTCCAAGTCATCCATTGTGCTGCCATTGTGTGATGAATGGAGAAAATGGCTAGTAGCATTGATTTTTTCGACTTTATAAAGTTCTGAATCAGCTCAAAACAACCATCTTTCTGAACAAAGCAACATGTACCTCTTCAGAATCGTTTTTTTAGTTTGTAATATAAATAAAGCTCTTACGTTGGAATAAATACGTATGTGCGTATAACATCTAACACCTCCAATAATATGTAAAAAATACGAATACAGTACAATAACATGTAACACCTTCGCACTCAAATAACACGTAATACGATTAAAGTTTGATTACATGTAACACTTTGCAACTCAAAGAACACGTAGTACGGTGAATGTTTGATTACATGTAACACTTTTCAACTCAAATACACGTAATACGATTAAAATTTGATTACATGTAACACTTTGCAACTCAAATAACACGTAGTACGGTGAATGTTTGATTACATGTAACACTTTTCAACTCAAATAACACGTAATACGATTAAAGTTTGATTACATGTAACACTTCGCAACTCAAATAACACGTAATACGATCAAAGTTTGATTACAGGTAACACCGTTGCAACTCAAATACACGTAATACGGTGAAAGTCTGATTACATGTAACACTTTGCAACTCAAATACACGTAATACGGTGAAAGTTTGATTACATGTAACACTTTGTTACTGAAATAACACGTAATACGATTAAACGTAGCATCTTTCCTCTTAAAGAACACGTAATACAACTACATGCATGTAACCCTTTTCCACTCAAATCATATGCAATAGGATTAATATAGTCCACCTGGCCGCTCAAGTTTCACCATTCAAAGTTCCCATTTCAAGAGGCAAGTGTGGCTTTGCTGCGTCAGTTTGGCAGGAGGAAAAGTTCCTTCGAAGGCACCGGAGTCGCCCGAACGGTTCCGTAAACACGGCCACTCGAGGGAGGAAGCAGCAACTTCTTCAGCTTCCTTGTTTTGAAGGCCCCTGAGCGCAAATAGACCCTCGAATTTCCCAAGAATACAGTTTCAGTTTCGAGGTAACCTATTTGGAAACCATTGAATTCTTCAGGTTTCGTTGAATTCATTGAATACAGTTTCAGTTTCGAGGTAACCTATTTGGAAACCTTTGAATTTTTCAGGAACAGTTTCAGGTGTTCAGTTAGAGGAATTTTGCCCAGGAATCGGACAGTGCCACCACACCACGGGCACCTGTGCACGGGTCAGCGACGGGTCTTCAATTTTGCGATCGTTTCAGAGCCAGCAGGACTGGCAAATTTTTACAAGTTAGTAGATATCTGCATGACGGAAGTTAAAACTTTGGATACAAAACCTACAAAGGATTATATCAGGGTTACTGTTGAAGCCCTGTGTACAGGTAAAGATGGCGTAATGATGACGTAATAATGGTCAGGTAATGATGGCGTAATGATGACGTAATAATGGTCAGGTAATGATGGAGTAATGATAGCCAGGTAATGATGGCGTAATGATGTTCAAGATTATGATGGTGCAATGATGGTCAGGTAATGATGGCAAAATGATGACCAAGATAACGATGGCGTAACGATGGTCAAGGTAATGATGGGGTAATGATGACGTAATGATGACCAAGATAATGATGGTGTAATGAAGGCGTAATGATGGCGTTTATAAACTCTAAGCTCGAAGAGTAAGCAGATTATTTCATCAACACAAAGAAATTAGTTTCTCCGGAAAGAAGGAATTCATTTCACTGAACATTTCTGAAAGAAATTCATTTCTCTGAGCGCAAGCAAATTCCTATCAAAGCTTATCGATAAGATGGAGATGATGTTTCATTTTTCGAAAGTAGCGTAAAAATCATGCATTATAATCTGTTACAACAATATTTTATACGATGTATAATTATAATTACACCTTTTCCACAAATTGTGTATGAATCAAGCCTTTTAAATACGGAATATGCATGTACTTAAATATCGTTTTAGGTGATTAATTTTGAGTGATGATTCGTGTCAACCACCGCTGAAGTTACTGATATTTACGTAAATTAATGAAAACTTCAGGGCTATCAAGCCCCAAAAATAGGACTAAGATGATCTTTTACTCAAACAAAACTTCGTTCTCTCTAATTCACGTCTGAAGATATGATGAAAAATTGAGGTTTACCTTTTCGATTATCAAGAGCATGACTTACAAAACGTATCCTACAAATAGACTAAAAGTTCCACTCACATAATTTCATGGTCAAAGTCTTCCATGGTTCATATACTTAATTTACGCACGATTTGAATAGCGTCCTAGAAAACTTAGCGAGGAATCATATTCTCAAACTAAACGAATCAAGGGCACGTATTTTGAATACACGCTCTAGAAGTCAAATTTTGAACCCTCAAAAACCTCACATTTTGAATATCTTTAATATCTTGAACCCACATGACACAAGAGCGACATCAAACGAAGACTACCAATATTCAGAAACTCACGACACAAAGCCAACGCACAAATATATCTCGGGAAGTGCCCCATAGGCGGCTCAGCGGCGCAACTCTACGGGTTCGAATACGCCCATTTGGCCTAAGATGGTAACATTCAGAAGAGGTTTCCCGTGTCTTTACAGCCCTCATAATTATTGCCGACAGAAGAACGCAGGACCATGCGGGGACTTTAACTGAGGCAGACACACCTTGTTGCTGATCTTTTGCATTCTTGAACGAAGTTGGAACAGCATCAACTATTTACGTCTGCTACAACGGGGTAATGTTTTCCGTGTCGTATGAATGTCACCTGCTGTAGTTTGTATATTGGGGTAATGGAATATTTCTGGAGCATTGCCAGCCGTTAAAACTAAGCTCTCAGGCCAGTGTGCGTTGGCTGGCTCAGCATACGGCCAGTGTGAGTTGCCACGAGAGACATACGGCCAGTGTGCGTTGTTACGTAAGACATACGGCCAGTGTGCGTTGCCACGTGAGACTAGAAGTGTAGTGAGCATGGAAAAAGAGTTCCACGCTGCAGTTTGAGTCGTATGCTTCACTCACGGTAGTCCCTTTCCAAACAGGTTTCGTTCCGAAAACGGTAAGTTTGTCGATTATATTTTCATTTGATCAAGATGTAGAGTACGCTCGGCAATGCTCGGCTTATGCCGAGAAAGATCGGTGGAAAACGCGTTAACCCGTGTCAACGTTTTCTAAATCGAAAATTCGGAGGATATTTTTATCCCAAATTGAAGTGAACAGCTCAGGTAAGAACGAGTTAATTCGTCCCTACCAGGGAGAGGGTGAGGCACCATTTTACACTACGTCAGATGATGTTATGCAAATAGGTTATTTAGGGGCAATGAAAGAGATGTTTAAACACGAACTTCGTAGTTTTTATATTGTAGATGCATAATGATTATTCATATCATGTGTAAAAATAAGAATACTCGAACTGAAATAAAAGAGTATATGCTTATGGCGTCGTAAGTTATCATGAAAGTACAAATGCAATATTTTAACCCGCTGTAATTTATATGATTACCCGCATGAAATGCCACACACAAGAAAAAAATAGCATGTAATGTTAACTAATCTAAATTCATGTACATAGGCACCATGTTCTTCAAGAATTAACTTTCTCAAGACAAATATTCATTGATGTGATCAGTCGTGATATTAATCGATCAATGTTCTTGCAACTTCTTGAAATTTTATTCCAACGTTCATGTTTGCTTGCGTACTACCTCCCGCCACGATACACCTCAGATTTCATTATGCTCCAAAGATTCCCAATGTAATTGAGATCCGGTGAGCTTGGGGGCCACTTTAAATCGTTTTACGTATAAATATTTGCTTGCTAAATATTTTTCGCCAGCTTTGAAGCACGGCTAGGACCTTTATCACGCATGAAAATGCAGTTCTGCATGGAACTCCTGGGACGGAAGCGGTATCAAAAGAGAAATGCCGATTCAGAAAATTCGTGAATTGAAATTCATTTGAAATTTCAATAAAACTGGGAGTACAACTATATATACCCGTACGCCTCCTAGGAGTCGATGTAGTTCTACTAGCCTGTCCGCAATAATGGCGGTCCAGGATATCACACTTCCACCTTCTTACTGGTTGCTGAACTTGAAAAAAAGATTTTAGCCACCGAACGCCCATTGTCTGGACCAACCAAGTACACCGTCTAGAGCATCTCTCCATTCATCTGTAAATATTACATTCAAAAAATCAACTTACAGATGCTTCTAATATGACAAAACTCAGTTGCATTTTTTACACAGAGCAATAATTTTTGAGTATTTTCACTTCTCCGATTTTCCCGAGAATTCTGCAGCTCGTATCATGTGGCGCTGAGGCTGATTTTGCTTCTTGGAAGCTGGCGTTATTACGACTTTTTTACCAGGCGTTGCAGTTTTTCCCATCGCACGTGCGTTAAACAATGACTTGCTTTCATCATTTGTGAAATTTATATTTTCAACTTGCTTGACTTTTCTTTTCACATCCCTCTTCGAGTGCCTTGCTAGTTCAAACTATTTAGAAGTTAGGAATGCCTTTGCCTCAGACGGTCTCTAGAAGAAGGGTCTCCCACCATATTCCCAAGCTATTGCTAAAAATCGATTTACATTACGAATCGACAGAAAGTGGGTAAAACCACAAAATTTCGGTCCCTAACAATTTAACTTCATGCATAAACAAGGCCTGAAAAAAAACGTATTCTGCCAAACACTTATAATTACTCGCAAGCTATGCTGAATTCAAGAAATCATCTATCAATAGGCTAGCGTAATATCACCTGGC
>VOMN01117070.1:0-10396 GCA_014899125.1 Orchestia grillus
GGCGGGAAAACCCCACTATTATTATTATTATTATTATGTGTGTCATTGGCTACCATGTCGCATGACGTTAGTGGTAGTTTGTAGTTGGTGTATTATGTTCTCAATCAAGTTGACCTAGCATTTTTTGTATTCACAGGCATGTCGCAGGGACTTGTACATCACACTTCTTTAGCATCGCAAGCGTCCTCCCTGTACTCGCCCGGCCAGGTGGCGTTTCATCAGGACACTGTCGGGTCACTGCCAATGCCTTCAACCTCTCCGAGCAACCTTGCTACTCCTCACCACACCACCAATCCTTTCCCCTCCGTACAGTACACTACACCTCACCAGTCACATATGGTATCTCCTTTACCATCCTCTAACGCCACCTCTGTCTCTCCCTCTACACCTCCTAGTCCTATCCAGCACCACCAACAGCAGCAGCAGCATCAACACTATCCACAGCCTCAACAACATCATCACCCTCTACAGCACCACCACTATCAGGTGTTGCAACAACAGTACCGTTCTGGCGCGTCTGCTCCTCCAGGGGACTACTACATTCAGCACGCGCAACACCCAGGCTCTCCTAACCTGCTCATGAAGCTTGCACACCACCATCCTCAGCACCAGAGACAGGTGCTGCAGAGTCAACAGCAACGTTTCTTCCAGCAGCAGCTAATAGCTATGCAGCAAAATGCTGCTGGACCGCGATCTGGCAATCCTGCTGCTGGTGGAGCTGTGCCGAAGCAGCAACAGCAGCAGATGCAGCTGTTGCAACAACAGGCCCTACAGAAGCAACATCTTGCTTCCCACCGCTTTTTGCCTACGTTTACCACTGTACCGACCGTAGCGGTCCCTCCAGTGATCAGCGTGAGCCCCCCTTCAGTATGCGGCGTTGGCCAACAACCCATGAATGCTTCGGGTGCTCTTCAGCAGACTTCCCTTTCTTCTTTACCAGAGAGCGCCTTGCCTGACATCTCTGCCCTCTCTCTGCACCTCACCTCCCAGGAGCTGTCCGCCACCGAAATTCCATCTGACGTTCTTTCAAAGCAGAACAATGGGCTTTATCCTTACGATGAATACCAGCGAGAAACTTTCCTTCCAAGCGATGGTGATGCAGAACCTCAACTGCCTCTCACTACCTCTAACTATCAAGCAAATGATGGGGCCTCAGTTGCTTCAAATAATCGTATTCCAGGTCAAATTCCTCCAGACCTCGCCACTAATTATCCATGTATTGGCAAAATAATGCAGTGTACCCCAGATCATTTAATAGTCACTGGTAATTCTCAGTCTTCCTACTCGGGTTACTTGCCTCAAACGCTCATGAACTCGAATACCCCTTTACAGCAGCGGCAGGATAATCCTCAAGAGAATGCCACGGCGTCAGCACCAGTGATGGACGAGTTCAGTTGTGACGCTTCAGAGAGCGAGGCTGTGCTGCCCATGCTCACTGTTCTCGGCAATAAAAGTGGAGAACAGCAATCTGATTCTGTGTCCGGGCTTGCTCCTTCGTCTAATGCAAGTGTCACTAACGACACTGAACATACCAGTAGCTGTAGCGACTGTGACAGCAGCAGTGAAGACAGCCGCTCTTCCTTCGACAAGGCACCTTCGAGCAGCCTTCCAAAGCTCCCTCAGCTGTCTGCAAAAGGAAAGAGTTCATTGTTCGACTGAAGACGGACCTTTCATTTATGTAGCATTTATATACAATTACGATCTTTTATTTCGATTGTAGCGGGTTTCACTTCTTCAGGACCTAAACTAACACCTACTTACGAAACGTGTGTGACTCTCGTTTGTGGTTGTAACTGATCGCTAGATATTGTGTGTGCACAAAGGTTATCGTTCTCATACATACTTATATACCCAGGATTACAACTATTCAAGCTCTTTGACTCTCGGAGAACACCATGGATTGTTATGCAAGTTCTACTATTGCTTAGAGCTAGCTAGGCTGAATGCAAGACAACTTTGCTATCATGTACTAATAGAGCATTATTCCAGATCAGCTTGCATGATCATGGACTCGTTTTATATTCATTGTTGAGCTTCACAGTATTACTTCCATTTATCATAGTAAGTTTAAGATAAGTATTAAGCTGAATAGGGTGTTGTTGTTGTTGGTATAGAATGCGAGTATAAAGTTCTATTAGATGCCATATTTTTATATTTTCTTATTTTTACACAACGCTTGATATGGATGGCTTCTGTTCAGTTCAGATTTTATTTCTTTTTTAGTAATAATATAGGTAGTGTTAGTCAGACAGAATGAACCGATTTTGTGCCGCATTGCTTCTATCTCAAGTACCCTCAGGGAAATGAGTCGGTGACCATTTGAATGAAGAGTTTTCTTTTCTTTGAAGGTGCTGTAGTCGCGTTGTTCCACCAGCAATATTGAGTTGTTGGTTTACTTTCGCAATGGTGAGTCCGCGGCAAAAGTAGTTCTGCGTTCTCGAGTTTGTGAGAACTAATTCAGTTGAGGGTGCACCATGCTTTTCGCAAGCGATTTGACATTAATCCACCGTCTCATAAGAACATTGGTCGGGGTTGCAAACGGTTTCTAAAGAGTGGATGTCTGGGTAAAAGAAGAATCCAGGACTACCAATTTCGGAGGAACAAGTCAAGACAGTCCGTGCTGCGTTGGAGGGAAACCCCCTAGAGTCCATAAATCGAGGTTGCCGTGAGCTGCTCACGTTGAATACTTGGCAGACAGGAAATAAAAGCTGATTGTGAGTGGAATACTTGTGGCTTGGTTGGAGTTTTCTATCGCTTTTCCTCATTAAAATGTTACGTAATGAAATCGGTTAATTCTTCTGGAACAACCGTGTAATTATGGTCTGCAAGTCTACTAAAGATTTAGACAATAATGAACTTGAACATTCAAGACATGAAAAGGATGTAGCATTCAAAATAAGTAGTGTGTGCGTTTTGGAACATACACGATGTTCATTGTATTAATTAAAACCTTCGATATGTGCTTACCTTCACATGTGATCTGTCATTATTAAGAAGAGAGAAATTTAATAACAGTAACCTAATAGATGCAAGGTTCAGTGGCTGCTTTCTGTGTCATAAACATGTCCATTATTAAATATCTGCTAGTTATTTGTTCACTCATCAGGGGTGTCAGTGAGGTCTTCGTGTGGGTGCAAGTAGCGAATTTCTCGATGGTTATGAAGTTGAGGTCGCTGATTGTATTTTCAGCTCATCTTTAGGCGTTCTAGCTATTTCCTACAAAATTTCAGCGAAGTTGTTTAATTATAAATGTAAGTTCATGAATACATTTGCCTCCGAGAATACTAATTTCGTAATATTTTCCATTGAGAGGAGTAGTTCAGGCGTCATACAAGTGATCTACGAGATCGTGTGAGCTTTGTTCTCGTCTATTTTTCTCACAATTTCATCGAATTTTCGTGCAATTTCTTCCACCTCAAGCACGTTATGATTAAGAGGGCTTTAAAAGGGTCTAATTATTTTAAGGTTTGTTATGAAGCTTTTGTTTTTTCATTGTATTTCACATTATAGTTAGTGTCTTCATGCTTTTCTCAAAGTAGCTTAGCATTTCTCGAACGTCATGAAACCTTACGCGTGTCTGTTCTGAATTTTCTGTGCAATATGAAAGTTTTTTGTAAATATTGAACCGCTTTACCTTCCAAGTGCCAATATTAAGTGCAATTTAGGTCTAAGTTTATTTTCGTTTGTTGTTGCTCAATTTTTTAGTTTGGATGAAAATTTGACTTCTATTTTCAAATTAATTTAAGGAAATGAAAAATCGTAGAGCTAGTAATTCGTTTGCCTGCATTGTTTCCTATACTTCAGTTTTATATTTTTGATGTAATATTACGTAAGTATTTTGTATTTGTCGCGAGGATGAGTTAAGCTTTGTTTTCTGTGCTAATGTTACTCACATTCGTGTGTGGACGCAGGGACGGGTTGTCTGGCTCTATCCTTGTTACAGTTGTGTGATCTGACTTGTGATTGCTGTACTAACAGAATTTATGCTCTTCCTTAATTGGCCATGTGGTCAGGTGACGCTTGTCCTTAATTTGGCCTACTAATATATTCTATTGCGTTAAAGTTGGTTTCTTATTTAACCATACTTTTTGGAAAAAGATTTTTTCTCTTATGGTCAGTTGCGTTTTCTATCGTTTGCTTGTATGAATCATTTTCCGTTATCATGCAGTTCTGGTATTCATGCCACCTGTGTGACTGTGAAATCAATACTGGGGCTTGTTGTACGCGTAGCTCCTAGTGTACCTCGCGTAGTTCAGGTCGGGGACTTACGACTCTGTGGATCTTGAGGGATACTTCTTCAGTTCACCACCGTAACATGTCTGTATCCTAATACAGTTTTCACCTTCTAAAAATTTCAATGCACGTCGTATAAATGTGGGCGGTAGAAAAAATTTGTAAGTAAGTAATATAGGTAAAAATGAGAAGATTCAAAATATAAGTATTCGCATAAATGATTTGAATTTTAGGAAATTTTAAGGGAAATTTCGTATGCTTCTGGTTAATGGAAACCTACCTTTAAAGTTACAGGGAATATGTTATAGTATTTTATGGTATGTCAAAAATTAAACGAAATTGGTATTCATATATGCATATAATAGGCGTTCTAGGGCAGAGAGCAATAAAATTATATCTGCATACAACAATATGGAATAAAACATAATAACCTTACTAAAGTTTTTATATAATTACCCGTCGTTGACGCAGTATTCCGGACTCAGTGACTAAATAACGCGCAGCCAGCATGTTCTGTGGAAGAAAATTGAATTGGTGCATTATCCGAGTGCAGGTACAAGTCTATGCGAGGCAGAGAATTGCTTGAAACCAATCATGTTCAAAAACATGTTGAAAACTGTGCAATTGAGTCATCACGTAATTCACTGCTTCACTAACGAAGCGGGACAACATTTCTGATAACCTCCCACGAAGGCGGAGTTAGCAGAGAGCACGTCGGCCACGGCGACGTCGGCCACGGAAGTGATTGGACGTGCATCAATATTCGCAGGTTAGAAGGAAGCCGCCGCAGCCACTCGGGCACATCACTTGGAGAGAATGGAGGTACTTCGAATCTGGTGATATTGGGGGCATAATATAAGCTTCAGGCATATTGTAGCATAGGGCAGTAAACATGGCATTGCAAAGCCTCTTTTTTTCTGCATTTTTTGTTGAGGATATAATTTTCATATATTTTTCTGAAGGCAGTCAGTATTTCGAAACATAATTGAGCACATAAATTGTGCGAATAAGAATGTCAGTGGAAGTATATTTCATAGAATTTGAGTCTATGCTGTTCCATACTGCATAGACAAATCTTAAGCAGCAGGAAGAAGACATTTTAAAAATGAAAGTACTCGTAAATCTTGTTCGTGCCCTTACGTACTGTGCTAAAGGCGTGGTTTATTTTCATTTACTGATGTGCGAAGAAAAAATTCCTGAAGTAAACGTGTCATTCATATTTTCTGTTGAAATGTTCAAGCGAATCTGTGATGATTGTGTGTGGAGCTGTTCTGTCATTAACTCTGGAGCCCTATCACTAAATCTAAGGTTATGTGAATGAGACACTCTTGAACTTAATCCACAGGAAAAAAAAATTAAACTACTAGTATAAGATACCCGACGTGAGCATTTCAGGGTTAGTTGCTGTTCCATATGAAAATTATGTTGAATAAGGCACATCGGGAAATCGGGTAAACAGCAGCCAATTTTTCCCTTAAACTTTCGGAATGTGGTCATTGTAATTTATGGATGTTTTTATGAGGATAAACTTCCTCAAGGTGAGCAGACACGCACACACTCAAACTCGTTACAAAAATTGGTGTGCAGGTCACCTTCATCAACCGCCCGGGAGTGGCGTCTATCCGCTCCCGGCCTCCGTGTGAGGCGCAGTGGCGCTTCGTGTCGTTAGGTACGGTCAGAAGCTGGGAAATTTCAGGGCGTCTTTAAATGTTCGACTCCCTCTGTTAACAGAGGCATGCAAATTCTAGAAGCGTTAGGGACTCGTAGGAAAAAGTATGAAAAAGTTATGCTTTCTTTGTATTTCATTACTTCTTTTACATTTCATTCATTTCTTCATGTGATTTTGACCTTTTATGTAGAATTTTTCTCACCGCAAGATCAGATAGTTAATACATATTTCGTGTATTCTTTGGCAAAATCAATAATACGTTACCATATGGGATAGCGCGCTGACTACTGCTTGGGTCTTGGCAGTTGTCTACAACTGAAAGTAGCGCAGCGCTAACAGGTCCCAACGTCGCACTCCTCTCACTCGCAGTGACGGTCTCTGGGATAGCTATTGTCCTCCCCACTGATGTGACCACACTGCCACCCCACTGATGTGACCACACTGCCACCCCACTGATGTGACCACACTGCCACACCACTGATGTGACCACACTGCCACTCCACTGATGTGACCACACTGCCACTCCACTGATGTGACCACACTGCCACACTAATACCTTGAGTTGTTTTGACAATATCAGAATTTCTTCCCTCACGGGGATACGCTGGTGCATCTCAGCAGCGTATCTTGGGGACTTCGCACTCCCCAGGGATGCCCAGAGCCACCTTTTTTGGGCAGTAGAAGCAAGAAGAGAATAAATGATCAAAAAATATATGTTTAATTGCTGCTTTGAGTTATATTGAGCTAATTCATGTTTTTGACTTACTAGCGAGTTTCTTGTCGGCATTGAATGTTGTGCCGAAGATTTAGTTTTTCACAAGTTTCAGTTAATTTCGTAGACTCTACTGATAGTCGCGTCTACAGCTAACACAATTAACTGGCATATCATGTTTTTCCGAAACCTTTCAGCCTCAAAGTCAGAACAGTCTAATTAATTATTAACACCGCGAAGGATGTGACCATTCAATTGATGCTTATCTTCTGTTTTCAGATCAGTTACTTCTTTTTCATTGTGCGTTCATTTTCCCCTTATTTCAAGTTCACTTTTTGTTTATCTCGGGTGCCTACTTGGTTGTGGAGCATCGAAGAGCATCATGCAGTGCGGTGGGCTGGTGAGGTGCTCAGGCCTGCGGTCGAGCAGGGTGTTGTTCACGGGGTCTCTGACCTGGCCACGGCGGCCGTCTGTCGCACTCAGGTGAGAGTCATCCCTGGATAATCCTTTAAGTATGCAAATGATTGCGTCCCTATAAAAAAAATATTTGAGTCATGAACTAGGTATTCAGGAATCCGTTTCTAAGAGGCGTTGCTACTTCAAAAAGTATGAAATGTATGGTGTCTACGGAAGATTTCCCGTTTTTGCACAAAATGTAGCCCGACACATAAAGCTTCCTGTGAAATGTGTTAGTAGCCCCTCAGGCCCATAGGATAGGCCATTGGCAATAAGATAAGGTTAGTTTTGTTTGTCTACCTTATGCTATGGAGACTAGCATCCGCAGAGGAACACTCTTGGGTTACCTCAGCTTTAGCTAGGCCTTCGAGACTTCTGTCTCTCGTGTCCACTTTTGCTTCTTTATCTTTTCTTTCCTTTCCTTCTTAACTTCCATTTTCTATTCTCAGGGTATCATGTGCGGGAAGACACCTCGTGCATAGATTCCCCGTTCTCCGAAGTTCATACTAAATGGTCCCTTCTCTTTCGGAGCGAGATGGTCTGAGTCTCTAAAGTGCTGCTATCCTTACTACTACTACCGCTACATTTCAATGGTTGTATCACGTCTGGATAGGTGGAAATATGATGAATTTCATGTTTCTGTGGGTGCCAAGACGCGTTTGTGACCAAACTTCTTTCAACTCTTCTTCGGGTGGCTGGGTGCAAAAATAACCAGTTGACGCCATGGTTGAATGCAGTCTTGGCGTTGTTTCCTTTCTATCCCACTGAATACGTACGTATAGGAATGTCAGAGTTCTATCGTATTTCAATGGGACGAGTGAGCAAATACTTCCTTGAGGTTTCCCCCGAATTGATCACATTCAGCTTCCATGGCGTGCTCAAAGGCCTCTGAGCTGCGGACTGTTGTGTCAGCTGCGGCTCCGATGCATTTTAAAATGAGGAGACCGCTTACGGCTTTGGCGATTGGGTTGTATATTCCTAGTTTTGTGATCTAATTTCTCCAGAATGCCTCTAACATTTCATAATTTCTTGAATTCAGTTAACAGTGTCGTCATTATCGCAGCATCGAAATTTTCTTCTTGCATAAATAGTGATAAAGATCATTCTACTCTTGGTTCCTCTGATTGAAGTATTTTTGAGTACATTGACAGCATCTCATAGCAGTTGGAACTTGTCATGGTAGCAGAACTATTTAGTTTTTGGAGCCTCAATTTACGGTGTTTACTCGATAATCAGTTCATATATGTTTTAGTTGTGCGCTGTGCGACTCGTCTTTTTGAACGCTGACATTCTTTACTTGAGAATTTCACTGTCCAGCTTGTCCAGCACGCTCATGCTCGTTCAGTAATGAAAGACAACGTTACGTAGGTTTTCGTTCGTTTTCTGCTCTTTGTGCCCGTTTGTTTCTTGATCGAGAAGGACTAGCTCCCATTTTGGGACAGTGAGACGTAGTTGTTCACAATTTCTAAGCGGTTTCTTCACAAAGTGGGATGAGCGGGAAAGGAAATTCTGCACTGCTCTGGATTATGTAGGATTCTTGAGTTGATCTCGTTGATGCAACCAGACTTTTGTCTGCTTTCGTGCACATCCACAAGTAATATACTGCTCCCCTGAAGTGCTATGAACATCTTATTGGAATCAGTATTACTGTACTAGTTTTGAAAAGTTAGCATCAGCTGTGGGTTCAGTTATACGTAGATTTGTGTACCTAAAATGCAAATGTTTTTTCCTTCGTTCTCTTCTCCTTTTCATGTTTCGGTTTTTGGAGCGACCAGCGGATTGAGCGCACTTACCTCAGCTTATGTTTAATTTAGTGTTCTCGAATATTGTTCTCTCGAGTGAGTTTCTCATTGTCATGTTCTTCAGGGTGATATCCCGCATTAGATTTATCTTGGTGATTTGCCACCTTGATAGAAACTGTCCTTGTGTATATTTATACTTTTTAAAACCAAAATATATATCAGAGATTCTCCTCGTTGTGAGTTGTTTTAATATTTTTTATTTTGTTTGAAAAATCCCGAGAGCAGTTAAAATGAATTTTAATGAGTACATACTTACCAGCATCGTTTTTTACTGGTGCGTTGCAGCCCTCGCGAGCAGCTAGCGACCTGCTATGGCTGTGCAGTGTCAGTGAGGCACATTGCCACCTTCTGTCATTGATGATTGATGTGCCAGTGAGTGATGTGCCAGTGAGTGACATAACCATCTTCCAGCAGTGCATGCCGTCGGTCGTCCAGCGCTCGGGAGGCTGCAGTCACAACGGGGGGCCAAGACCCTACCAGCATCCGCGCTGCCCTCCCGCCTCCCTCCTTTGACCTGCCCGCCATGACCCGCCTACTCGACCACGACAACCACGACATGAGGACGAAATTCAGGTATTATGCTCCCTCTTGCTGCTTACACCTTCAAATCGGTATAAATGCCCAAGTTTTCCCACTTTCTTTGTATTTTAACCAAATTTCCCCCAAGTTGTCGAGTAGTTACATCGTGAATACTTTGTATTGTATGCTGTATGGTAATTTTTATCGTAAACTTATGTTTGTTACCAGTAATCGTCTTAGTTTACGTGCGCTACTTCTCTCAATATGCTTAACAGTAATTTCCATTAACCGGAAGGGAGATCTTCAGGGGCTTACAGTTCAAGGGCTTACAGTTTAATTAAGTGTTCAGTTATGAATCCCGTTATATAATAATATTTGACAGTGTTTCTTGCCTGCTTGGTCCATCTGTCCGTCCGTCTTTGTTACGCTCTTGAGGATTGAGATAGGAGAAAATTCCCGGGTCTGTATTTCTAACTGGTCAGCAAGACTGTCAGAGAAGGCAGTCGGTATCAGTGATACTGCAAGTAACGATATTTAATGTTAGATTTACCGTGAATAAGAGGGCAACTTCAGAAATGAACATCATTCGTCCCGCCATTTTGCGGGGCACGTTCACTAGTAAGGGCTATATTCAGACAGTTTCTGAGCGAGGAGGTGATGAAGCCGCGCTACAACATCGCGCTTGCGGACGAGCGGGACGTGGCTCTGAAGCGCCTCAAGCGTATTTGCGACGCTGGCTTCATCTCCGTGCTCGACTTCCGTCACAACCCCCTCAGGATCTTCGCTGCACACGAGCTCGCCGCCATCATCGACCCTGCCATGGCCACAAAAATGACTGTTCAGGTACATTTTTACCTTTTAGTGAACCAGAGCTGACTGAGTCTGTTGTCAACCGCTAGTTGCTATCGGTCCGAGAACACACTTGGTGCTTCAACAACATTGTCTCGCAGTATGTTCTCATTCTAATGGTCTATCTTCCAATGCGACTTTTGATTTTTCCATGTA
>VOMN01117074.1:0-12006 GCA_014899125.1 Orchestia grillus
AAAAATGAACGAAGTTGGAGCAGTTTTGCCCGTCGCAGCTGTGCAAGAAAGCTGTGAGGCTGCGAGATGCAGTCTCCGTAGTCTTGGAAATCAAAGCTTCGGGAAGATCAAAGTTGAGGAAGAGTGTGCGCTACAGAGACGGTTGCAAAGCAGTCATCTGTTATGTACATTAGGTTTAAAATCATAGAAAGTATGAAAAACAGCCTCCAAGTTTGTGCCTGTGTTGATAAGAATGAAAAATTAACAATTTTATGTGTACAGGATTCAAGACTTGCATCTCATCGAGATCAACAAATTTACTACCGCATTCTAGAAAATATTTTACAAAACTTGTTAGCATAATTTTCACGATATTACGCGTAAACTTATTTCATTCAAAGAGCTCAGTCGCTGTTTCCGTAACGAAACTGAATTATTAATAATTAGGAAATTCAATTCTTTGTTTAAATTCACGATAGAGTTTGTTACACAAGATGGTTAATTTCAAACTCGAATAAACGTAAAAAATTCAATTAGGCGCGTTAGTCTACTATCAGTCGAAGGCATCAGCTCACACTCACGACTACAGCTGTGCTCGAAGTAGCACTGCTGAAAGTAAAAACATCATCAAAACACACAAAAAAACAGAATACGGTTGCTGAACTTGTATGGTACTTGAACATTCGAAATCTAATGCATCTGGCCCTGGAACTGAACCCTCGTCATTTTTTGCGGCAAATGTTAATTGCAGGGTCTCGAAAGAGCTTATTCATGACATGGCAGATGATTCGAGTAAGTAGCTGTCGTGTAAAACCTTAAATCGCCAGCCTCGACGCGTCAGGCTGAGGAATACACGCTTATAATTAATCTGCATCAAAAGTCATCGCCTGAGACTGAGCGAACTATCTCTCTGTTTTACACGGCCGGACGGCCGCAAGGTTGCGTCAGACGAAGCCCGTCTCGAGCACGCAACACCCACCCGAGTCTAGACAGGGGCGATACTCTTCGTGGGTGTGCAGATACCAAAGAATAACTCTGCCTAAGATCAAGGAACGTCTCTGCATCGCCTAAATCATCTAATCGTTTTTGGACAAATGCAAAAACAGACATCAATTGAATTCTCGCAAACGTATTAGTAACCTCAATTTCAAACGCTGGCCGTTCAACTCCAACAATTCTTAAACGGACATTAGCAGTGAACAAACCCTCAGAATAATAGTCTGCAGCCATAAGAACTACACACAGTGTGCAGTAAAAAAGTCCTACCACATTACCATTGACCCCCACTAGTATTCATTGAGCATCGCCAAAAAAATTCAATACCAAATGAAAGATCGTTTGACAGCCATGCCGTAAAGTCTCACATTTTGAACAAATAAATACGTCAACGCCGATGGTCAACAACACTGAAAACAAATCGTTCGGTAATTTATGAGCACTCCACAGACTATTTCGCATTGGTAACGTAATTTTGGACACTCTTCATGTCATGCATACGGCCAGTCACAGAATGCCCCGTCACAACACAGGAGTTACGAAGTCGCTTCACATGAACCGTAGTAAACTGAGCCTCTAAGCATAGAGTACCAGCCGCAGCGGAGCGGCGCGTCCTCAAATGAGTTCGCATTTATTTCTCGTGTAATAAACGTCGCAGTATTGCAAGTAAGGGCGTTGTAAGCGTGCCACGGTAGAGTTTTATTTCGAGTCAGGGTTGAGGCTTACAGCTGTTTTTGGGCTCGCACTGTCGGAGTCAGATATCGTAAACGTTGGCGAGTCTGAAAATTTCAAGCACTCTAAGTTGTGCATATGTAAATTAAGTAGCTGTGATGGAAACTTATAAATTACTCGCATATCGAAGACTGAGTAACTTAAATTGTTCAAATTTGTATTTCAAGACCAGAATTAAAGCAGTTTCAATCAAAAAACTTAGTAATCTAAGTCCATGAACCTGCTTCTGAAAATGGAATGTGGTAATATAGCCCGAGAAATACACGAGATATTACCGATAATTCTTATACAGCTCACTGACACGTGAAACAAAGTTGGACAAATCAATAACTGTCATGCTATTGTCGTGAACTCTATCGCGATCAGACAGGAAGCAAAAGGAAGAAAAGAAACTAGAAAAAAGGCAAGCCATCGTCGGACATAAATTACAAAAATTCCCGTAGATGAACTATAGAACGGGCATCTACCGTTGAAACAGGTCCTAAGATCCCTCGACGAAAAATCAGTGGTCTATTGCTTTTCAAGCTCTAATTGCTTACTACTTTCTTCAAACGGTCTTCAGAGCTGTGACCGAATTTTAGGTTAAATGCAAGTCCTGAACAAGCATCAGCTTCCATCCTAAGCTGGGAATGTATAAACTGATTTCCTATAGATATAGTTGCTCTGCAACACTGGGACGAAAACAAGACACCTCGCAAAAAGGATCATTATGATTAGTCGGGTTAAGGGCACCAAATGAAAGAAGTAGCGGAATTCGCTGGTGTTTCATGTCACTCTGCTATGCTGGTCTAGTAACAGTGGAAACAATCTGGTACATACGATAATACAAGGTAAAGTTACGGTTGGAAGAAAATTCTAACCAATAGGGTCAGCCTCCGTGTGCCTTGGATTGTTGACCGGAATTACTTTGTATCATGGATGAAGCTACTGCGAAACATCAATGATGGCATACTCCTGCTGTTTCTGAATGAACTCTCCAAAAGAAACTCCCATACAATAAATAAATGGAACAAAGTGGCTCGTAAACGGCCGATGTTAACTCCTGCCTGCAAGACCACTCGCTCAAATTGGGCCAAAGCACACGCACGGTGGACTGTATAGGAGCAGGGAAGAGTCCCGTGGTCAGATGAATCACGATTCTAATTATGTGGCAATGATACCTACCGTTGTGTTCATCGAAGACCTAAAGCCTTCAATGAAGGCTGTGTGCAAGGGACGATACTAGGAGGAGGAGGTTCTGCCATGTTCTAGGACTGTTTCAACTACACAGTTGAGAGTTCCTTTAGTTGAGGTATCAATCAAACTGAGCCAGTACGGCTACCCTGGGCAGCTAGATAACCAAGTTTGGCCATTCGCACAATATCTGAATAAAGATATGCATGCTACTTTGGTCATCTTTCAGGATGACAACTGCCGGGTGCATCGGGCTAGAAATGTCATGAATTGGCATGACAGGAATTTATGATAAGTCAGGTATTAAGATTGGACAGCTAAGGCCTCAGACTTGGGCCCAATATAAAATTTGTGGGACTACCTACCTAGAGCGACAAGTTAAACATCGAAAAGATCGTCCACATAATGTGGCCGTTTAACGAGATCAGCTGATGCAAGAATTATTTAAAATCGGCCTGGAGTACATTAGGACATTTGTAGGCTCAATGCTGCGCCGGATTGCCGTCATTATTCGTCCTCGCTGAAGTCTTACGCCTTAGTAGCAGCAGGTGATTAATATTTCGTCCGGGGAGCTCACAAAGTGCTACATTCCACTACCAAGACTAGAACCGTAAAGCGCCTGTACTTGTAGTCTAGCTTGTACAAGCCTAAAGAAAATGTACACACCTAACAAAGATTGACAAGCCTAATGAAGATGTACAGCCTAACATTCCTGGACATCTTCGATCAGCTAAGTTACGTCTTCGAACGAGGTTTGCTCGGACCACATCTAACACATCTATGAGCAGCAAATATACGAGCATAAACAAACAATGAACACGAACTACATAAATATTCACAAATTCAGGAAGTACTTTTTGCCAACGTAATGAATATTTATGCATTATTTAATATACCTAAAATTCAAGAATTACTCACACCGGTCTCCCGCAAGAACGCAACTCCGTCCATAAGCGTGCCATATACATCCCATAATGGATAGACATCTCACATGCATCTCATCACGCGTGCCATACAGTGTAAAACAGTTGTAATAAGGCACTAGCCTTATTATGACTATTTTACACTCCTTCCTCTGCTTATGTCTTGATCGTGAACTACGCGAAGCCCCGCATCACCGTTCCAAATCCCTGCATTCCGCCACAGACCGACAAGCTGAGAGTCCAGAGCAGCCTTGGTTTTTTGACAGTCGGGTAATGTGTAGAATTCTTCTTGAAATACCGTTATTATTTAATTGGTAGTGAACTTCCTTAGAACCTAGATTTCGTAATAGCCGTTAACGCGTTCCAGTAGAATGGTGATAAGTTCTAGGAATGTACGGTACTAAGGCATCTTTGTCATATGATGTGAGCACGTTTTTGATTAGGAATCCCCTTTTATTTTGATCTATTTATGAGGTGGATAAGTACTGATCCATTTGTAACGTAGGAGTGACCTAAATGTTTTAATTACACGTTTTAATTTTTCCGTGGCCTCAAGCCCTGGTGTATGGATTAATAGGGTGCAGAAAAGTCCTTAGCGAATTTTACTACTGTCAAAAACTGTTACCTATATAATTGTACTACGACTCAAGAATATGTTTCCACTTCCAAGCAAATCGATCAATTCAGTAAAATGAAGTATCATTTCAATACTTTCAAAACGGTCGTGCTTTTTATCAGTATTTGCGCTGCCATTCATAACCCGGCTGAACATCACGGCATTCCGAAGCAAGACTCAATAACAAATAACACAAAATCAATCCAACATAAAGAGAATCCGTAACCCTACCAAAATATGTACGCCCAGTTATTTTTTGACCTACACAACAAAAACTAGTACCATGGTATTTTTTTTATTAATCAAAGCCCCCACCTGCAGCCAAATCGTTAAAAACGCAAGTTTTATTGCTTTGAAAAATAAAAAAATAAAAAAAATTTTATCGCGGAAATTAAAAACAAAGATCTGGCAACAAGTCAAAGAACAAGGCTCCGACCAGACGCCTATGTTGGTGATCTTTTAAATTCACTGGGATTTAATTTGGAGAGGAAGATATACTTGGAACTCACGGGAAATGCTATTTATGATACTCAGTTTTTGGCTCAATATTCTGCAGATTGTGCATCACAAGTACAAGCTACAACAAACATAGAATGCCCTCAGATATGTCGCCCACGGAAAAAATAGTCGCACCGTAATATTTGGAGCTAGAATTCTTTGCTTTTGGCAAACTACAGATCTGTTATCTAGCAGCTCAGAAACAAGGAACAAATCCCCGATTTACAGCGTGCGTTTTGCGCTTTTTTCTTTCGAGGTAGTCGTGTGCGAGAGCAAAATCCTCCTGAAATATGAATCACATATGGAAAAAGATCCTCTAGATTTGAACGCTCGTGCTTTCGGCTTCAAACGCGAAAAGCCCAAGTTTTCAGTATAACTTGGCAATTTATTCCTTGGAATTTGCCTGCTAATAGATCAAACAATTTTTTTTTAAACTGGTTAAGATCGTAATTTTCTCCAGAGCACCGCATCATAAAAATTAAACGAATGTTGTAGAAGGCTCTGGCAGAAACTCCTGTTCAAGACTTTTCATTTCTAGAAAATTTTGAATCAGCTTTCGATGCCAATAAATCTAGTTTTACCATCAGCATGAAAGTAAGAAAATAATATTATTTGAATACGCGTCTACGCAACGTGGCTGGCAACAAACGAGAGCTCGTAATTTTTACATTCATTGGAAATGAAGCTTCAAGAAAAATGAATTTCAATCTCCAACATGCAAAATTTAGTCACTTGGGATGTTCAGTACGATGAAATTTTTTGATGTCCAGCATTCCTTAATATTTAAACACAATGAAATGTCTAGCAGAAAATTTTAGAAATAATTCAGTTCAAATGTTGAACGGATCAATACGTACGAAGCACTCATTTTCTTCCAGTAAGAAAGCGAGCACTTGGGAAGTTCCATAATAAAAAAAGTTGCAAGGTTGTTTGTGTATGAAGTCACTTTTTATTGACACTGCTAAAGATGAATAAATCGACGCTGAAAATAACGCCAATTCTCGTTGAGAAGACATGGATGTTCAGTATCAGGCACATGTCCAGTGCGCTGCCGACAAAGCATTTCTATCAATCACCTTCAATTATTTCTACCGTCAGGGTCACGTGTTAACCTCAATGAGTTAACGAAGCCCTGCAACAGGATATTGATTTCAAGAAAGTCCGTTGCAGCGATCACGTCAAAAATTGTTTCACAATGTGTCAAAGAAATATTCGTAACGTAACAAATAATTTACATTTTTCGCAATAAAACGTATCTTGGGAGACGTTGGAGAATTGCGAGTAGTACATGAGAAAAGGCAAGATCAAACACATTAGGTGATGTTAAATGAACAAGATTTAATTTGAAAATGTTCTCATAACTACAAAAATAGAAAAGCAGGGTGGGAAAGGAGTATTTGTAACATAACATTCAACTATAGTAACATAACAAGGCCTCAAATGTCTAGACAAAATTTCGCAGTAATTGGTCGGATTCATGGTTCCTTTAATGACATGGAGCCTGCAGAGGAGAAATGAGCCCATAACATGCTTCCACCACCATGCTTCACGGTGGGCAGGGTGTTGCGTCGTTGCATGGAAGTATTATGTTTTCGTCAAACAGTCCTGGAGTATGTAATTATTGCTGAACGGAACGATTACTGTCTCGTCTGACCATAAAATGTTATCGAAATAGTTATCTCCGTTGATACGAACTTTCACACATTGCAATCGAGATGCAACATGTTCTTATGCAACATGTTATATGTCACTAAACATTAACTAATGTATTTGATCTTGCCCTCTTTTATGTAGGATTCACAATTCCTCGGGTTTTCCGAAATATCTCAAATAGCAAAAATGTAAATTATTTGGTACGTTACGAATTCTTATATGACCATTTTATAAGAACGCCTGAAATTTGTTAAAATGTACATTCATTTCTCCCGTCGACTTTCTAAAAATATCTCACTAAGTACGTAAAAATTCGTAAAATAATGATTACTTTACTATACGTGTGAATGGAATGCGGAGAATACATAAGCATTTACGAAATGAAACGTAATCTTCTGCAGAGAAGCGTTTAATTTCCAATTGATGTTAAAATTTCATGTTTTCAGAACAAGAGCATCTATAAATATCAACATAGGTATTCCACGCCAGGATAATAAACAAAATTCAAAGAATCCAAGATTTAATTAACTAGAAATTTTTTAGGGAGGTATACATTAGATGGATGTCACTAAATTTAGAGATTAGCTTTTACGTTTGCAACCATAACCTCATCGATATCAGAGCAAATTATTGCTGAGTAGTGGAGCAAGGGATAAAGCACACGTATACGTAATGACGCGTTCCTTCTGAACTAAAAAAAAATACTTATAAAGCTTCCTGGCGACTGCAATTACCTCAAACAAACGAGAGCGTCCGTGCTGCCGGAGAGTTTTGCCCTGCCATTAAGGCTGCACTCTTGTGAAACTTGGCGCCGCAGAGGGTCATAGAGCAACCGTGTGATACTCTCACCACTGGTCCATGAATTCCCGGGAGTTTTCACGCCAGGGCTTGTTTTTCCGGGAATGTTCTAAAGTTTTTCAATTGGCACAATGAATTCGTGTGACATAAGGCACCAATTTATCTCGGGATTGACGGATAAAGGACAGCCAACCTGGCAGAATTAGAAACATTTGAGGACCTGATGACTAAACTAACTGAATTCTTGACGCCTTTGGTCAGCAATTTCATCATCAAGTTAAAAGGTTAGATTCGATGGAAAAAATAATTCTTTCTTTGCGTTATTTACTTGCCAAAGTTAATCAACGATGTATCATAAGAGTAAATGATAGAAATAAAACAATTCAGCAAGAAAACGAGTGAAACATTCATCAAAATAACAACAGGCAGCACATTGAAATTAATGTCCATGTCTGTTTACATTCATAGAAAAAACTTGCAATTTAATGGGTCATTAAATTAAGTGAAACAACGGTAGAGCGGCTAATAGGAGCATCTCGAGCAAGAGCAAGACCCGCTTGGTGCTGTTGATGTTGACCATCGTCGAGTTCCATTCGATGACTGATACGAATAAATTGCATAAAAGCTCAGCCAAAGAAGTTCGAAGCTCGTGAGGTGCGAGGTGAGGCGCAGACAGAAGGCTAGCACGTCACGGAACCGATAAGACATCACGGATATGAAAGCCTGCGAGTTTACTCACACAATTATGCACGTTTAGATTTTTAAGTCTGCGGACCTCGCAACGAGTGAACATTTCAGCGAGACAGTCATGCGTATTATGTGTGTAATTACTGAAGTCAGTCGAATTTTACAAGTCATAGAGCGTTCGTGTGAGTTCAAGTTCTAGTTTTAACCACAAAGAAAGTTTGTAAGCCATGAATAAATGCATTCATCAAAAATCAGTCTAGTTTTAAGATCGTGGTGATCACACTGCTTACTTAATATTCATATGCAGGTCGGATTCAACTGTGTTGAGAAGCAGCCCCACTACATTTATCCACGCAACAACCAAATCATTTTTACGACAATACGCCATTTAGGTTTTCCCTAAAAATTAACTGCAGACTTACATGCAATGAGACTGCATTTAGCTTTTCTCGGAAAACTAGTAGCATCCTATTAGAGCTGAACCATATGGCATTTTTGGTCGAGAAAGGGTTAAGGTGGATGAGTGAATACACTGTATTTGCGGCAAAATGATAGGCTAAAAGATGGGAAACTTTTAATTTGTGCAACGTATCGCAAAGCTAGAAAAGCTCGCAGGGAAGAAGCAGAGCTCAGCTCACGGGAGGGAGTTCCAGGACCCAAAGCTATCACGGCTCCGTTGCAGTCCTATATTGAACGGACTAATCCGAGTATTAGAGGGCACACAGACATGAGCGAGGAAATGAAAGAACTTTAAATATAAATATATATACTAGAGCTACATTAAATTGTCCTAGTTAATTGATACTGTTAGTGTGTTGACAGATGTTTTACTCCCTTGGCTGTGTAGATGTGCGTGAAATGTTATTGAAGTTAATGGAGCTATGGTAAACATTTCACAGCTTAAAATTAGCAAACACAGTTACCTTGAGAACGGACACATCGAACGTTAGTCGTCATTGGCAGTAACAAAGTAGACGAAATAAACGAAGCAGTAACAATCGGAACAGAGTTTTCATAGTAAGCATACGTTAACAATTATATTGGGTACTACAGCGCTTCGGGCCAAGCTAGCCGTCTATCCGAAAATAAACACTCTCGTCGGTGTGTTTCTTCCACGTTGTGGCGTGGTTTCCTCCCTCATCTCAAATTATCGAAAAGCAAAACGTGCGAGAAAAACTAAAAAAAGTGACGGCCGATAAGCATTCTCGAGTTAGTGTCGTCACCAGCTTCCTCTAAAGACAATTCCCCACCACCCAGCGCTCCTCTTACTCCTCACATCCATCAAGCCCCAGTTTCGCTCTAGCTTTTTTTCTTTGAGCGTCTCATTTCACACTTTTGACCAGACCCAGCTCCCTCATTATCTCCATACGCTCACGTTGCCGGAATTCTCTACAGCAGCGCTGCTCCCAATGGTCGTCGGCGGTCCGGGGCTGGTACCCAAGCCAGCAGCGACTCCAGGTTTATATATTTTGGTGTTGTATTATTTGTTTACAAATAATTTGAAGATAAAAAAAGTCAATTTATTATATTCATTAATCATTATACATATCGTTTCCGGCAAAAATCAGTGTTATCATTCAAAATCTAACAAAAGAATGTTGTGACATAAAACTGGATGAAGTCATTCCTGACGAAATTGGAAGTGTACTACCAACATACCCTTGCAATAACATCCAGGTAGCTTCAACCGAAAATTTCTTATTTAGCGATGAAAATTTTACTTATTTAGAAATTCATCACTGCTAATATTCGGTAAAACACATTTAAAAGTATCTGTAAATCTCAATCATTGATATGAGCACGAGTTAAATTACCCTATGATTACAAGGATTATCGCTAGATGATTATCCGCTAGATTGGGGGCCTGTCATCGTGCTTCTCGTAAATGGAACACCCCGCCGTTGGAATCAATTATCGTACTCTAGGAGCTGACAAATGTCGTGACTGCCGCATGCTACTGCTGCAGCAATAGCACATTACGGCTCAGTAACAAGTACCAGCACAAGCTAGAAGCACAAGGTTGAGTGTCTGGCATACCCCTACCTTCCATTCGTAATTAAATACTTCACTCGTTATGCATCCTTGCTAGAACGAAACCATGGAACTGGTAGGGACAAACATGTCACACGCTTATCAGAAGCACATTCTCGTCCTGCATAAAACTGGCGTTGGGTGGAGAAACATAGGAGAGGGCAGCAGACGACGTAAAACAGCCATGAATACCCTGCTCAAGAAAGCAAGCTCACGACCCGATAAAAAGCACCACTAAGTGCGCACGTTTCATGACATCCGCACAAGACCACAGATAATAGGGCTTAAAAATCCTCATATCAAAGCAAAGGAACTAAAATAAGCACACCGACTCATATAGCTCTCAGTCTTCCAACTTTCTGCGATTACAGTGTACTCAGTCCCTGTCATATGGCAGAAGAAATTAACATCACAGTTCTCGAATACAGTATAACAAAAATGTACAGAAATATACAGATAATATGCACCATCGTCAGTAAATAAAAAAATTCGAATAAAGTAGACTTGCGTCAATTCATGTCACCATTTAAGATCAAGAGAAAACTTAATGACAGACGCTCCTTTTATGTGTGGTTCGAGATTATTTATCACTTCTCATTCTGCCATTTCCATCCATGTCGAGAGCCAAGACCGTGTATCTTAGGAGGATTTCTTTGAGGTGTCTGCTTCTCTAATTTTCAGCTTCAATTTTTGTATTAATTTCTTAGCTGGAAATCTTGTCTCTCACGATGCAGTTTTCCGAAACTGCTGAGCTAGTGAGAAATGCGTTGAACACTGAACTTCATCGGTTCAAGGACTGACGATTAAACCTTGCCGAACTGGTCGAATTATTTTATCACCACAAATGTAAAAAAAATTGAAACCCTTTTGAATCAATCGCTTGGAGGGACTAAGGCATAACAAGAATACAAACTGAACCATGCTTACTGAAGTCAACAAAATCGTCAGCGAAATGTTAAAGAGCTTTTCAAGCTATACTCTCACTTCACAACCAACAGTTGTCCGTGATATTGGCGGTTGTGTTAGTGAAATTCTTATTCAAGTTACCGTACGCGGAGATAAGGTAACACGCCATCGGGTCGCACGCCCTGTCGTCAAAATATAAACTTTGTTTGATAGCACTCATTAACGATAGCGATGGTGCAAACGAGTTTTATGACTTATAAAACTCAAGATTGTTCAGCGAGTTGACGAGCACTTCTGACCTCGACCATCTTAGCTGCATCGTTACGGCTGCTTTAAATTAAGTGCGACCACGCTTCACAGACTGCTTGCGTAGGTGCAGCGATTTGAGAATCAGCTCTGGCTTCAACCACCTCAGCTCCAACGTTACAGGCTACTACTGGGAGCGTCCAGACGGCACGGACGACCAGCATTTGCACGCAACAAAACGGGACTCGTGAGATAGTCGTACTGGCAGCAACGATTCTATTTATAGTGACGAAAATGCCATATAATAATCATTATTAAATTATGACTTCACAGAGAACTAGATCGTGATTGATCACATAATTTTTCTGTTATATCCAAGGGCTTTTTCGATTGTCGTATTTTAATTCGGTCGTACTCTGTACTGTTCCGTGCTACTCTAATCTAATCTAAAATCAAGTGCATTTATTAGTTACTCAGCACAAATGTATACCTTTTCCTGAAATTCTTTCTGTAAACTCATTTCAATGTTATGAAACATTGCACAGTAGGTTTATTACGTACACACATTCATCCAATACACCGTGACCCACGGGGTCCCGCAAGGCTCACCCTTGGGGCCCCTTCTGTTCCTAATTTTCATTAATGAAATAGTGAAATGCACCTCTTATTTTAATTTTATTCCTTTTACGGATGACAGTAACCCTTTTATCGAGAATCTCTCTAAACAATATTGAAGAATCAACTGACCTAATAAATCAAGAACTAGGA
>VOMN01117094.1:0-16898 GCA_014899125.1 Orchestia grillus
CACAAATCACCCCTCACTACCACATCACCACACATCGCCCCACTACCACAAAATAATATAATCACATCGACTGGGCCGGCAGGACGCAGCGGCGCAAATTACGTGTGCCCAGCACGCCTCTTAACGGCGAGTTTTATGCGCTGGCGCGGTTCGAGTCCCTCGCAATATTGGAACTTGGGAAATCTTATTTCTCCGAGACACTAGCCGCGCTCGCCTCACTCACAGTCTCAAAAGCAGCGACTGGGGAGAAATCGACCTCAAGTCCGTAATGAAAGAACTTAATGATAAAACTTGAGCCGGTGTATTACTACACGCCCCGAAATTATTAGGCCCCGAATGCGTCGAGTGATTTCGAAGGTGGGGAAAGGATAGGTTCTGATGTGGTGTCGGTTCTTGTCTCTAATTATTTATGTCGTCGTGGTGCTTAACACGTTGACTACGATTCTCAACACAGGTAAAATTACATACCGACAAGTATCTCTGCTGTGAATTTAAAATGAAGGATTTTGATTTCAGAAATTTGGTTACTCTACTAATTTTCTTTCTGATCAGAACTACAGTAGCTTGTTCGATTGATGAACATATATTTGACGAAGACTCGAAAATTTGTATTTATACATCATAGTGCTTTGGTTACATTAGGTTAGGTTAGACGATCGCGTGTACCATATATGACCCACTCAAGAGGCAAAGTGTTAAGTATGTCCATCTAAATTTGTTGCCATAAGCACCATCCTAGTCTAAAATCGCGCTCAACATTGAGACAGGCCGCAAGTCACCAGTGTTCGTAGTGGTGTCATCGCCTAAATTGCGCAGCGACGGTGCAGAAATTTCCAATTTGAGCCAAACATTACCTGCACCGCTTCTGCTCCACCAAGACCCTGACATGCGAGCCTCCACTGAGAACTTTCGCTCTGGCCTGCCGTGAGCTGCTGGGACTGGAGCCTGGCGAGGCTGCCCCGAGCAGCCGCTGCACCGTTCGGTTCAGTACAGACGATGAAGGCCACGTGTATAATGGATGGACGTGTATAATGACGTGTATAATGGATGGACGTGTATAATGACGTGTATAATGACGTGTATAATGGATGTCGTTAATTTTTGCAGTCATGTTCAGCCACGGGGACACCCAGCATGCCCTTCAATGGCTACGGAGATCTGCTCTGTCACGGGCCTTACTGCCGTGATCACCCGCCCTTGAAAAAGAGTGCAATTTTTTACTGGGATTATTATCAATTGAACTTCGATTTCCAGCTATTTTTTTGCAGTTAGCGCATTTTAGATTCATCATACATTCCTAAGAGAAAACACTACCTTAACGATACTAACAGTGCAGTTCTGCTAAAACTAATTGTTCGATGATTTATTTATTACAATTTTTTGTATATATGTGAATTTTTATTTTCTGTATACATATAAGCAATGCTAGAAAATTTGTAGTCAGTTATGCATTTTTATCACAGCTATGTACCACTGGGGACGAGTCTAGTGACCGGTTTTTATCACATGTAGTGAAATTACCTCAACTTGACTACTCTTCGGGCAGCTCACTTTGCCCTACTTTTTATCTCGTGTTTTCAAACGCATTTGATCACGCTTTGAATGAATCAGTGCGTTTTCAAAACCCTTTGTTCATAGTATGAAAGGAGGACGATGATAATTTTCCTCTGACGCGACAAAGAAAGGAAGAATAACTATCCTACTAATGCATCATTTTTACATGAGGCAGTTTGAGCCCCTATGCCCTATACCTCACTGTCCGCATATATGTCGGTAAACCTTGTAAGCAACCAAAGAATCAAACTTACGAGCATAATTGCTCAAGAGAGAGAGAGAGAGAGAGCAGTAAATGGAGCAAGAATCATGGTGTCCAACTTCGTGATAACTGTTGCTCAATAAGTAGCTGTGATAGACGAGTTTTCATTTTTCTCGCAAGCCAATACATAAGACCACGTAAATGAATGCCAACAATTAGTATCAGCCAAGCTATTTACGTAGAGTCTCTGTTTGTGATAATCATCAATTGAACACAATACCAATATAGGGGTTAATGGTTATGTACATGTACACATTTTGCCTTGTCAATAAGTAGAAATGAATTGGCTAGGGTATTAATTAAATGTGCATAGTATAGAATTAATTATTATGCGTAGATAGCATTGTATCGATTATTTTTCTTACATACAAAGAACTTACTTAATGAATAGTATTAGATAGTATTCATTTCTTGATTACTCGATAGCATCAAGGTATGAACTATGTATGTATATATATGTACACAGTATCGTAAAATAAGTGTTACCAGAGTTCAATCGGATGTAAACTTTTCAATGTATATAATCGTTTTTTTATTTCAATGTTTCTAACGAACAGCATAAAAGTGCACTTTTTTTGCAAGTGGTTTTTACGATCCTTAATACGATATTCGATTTATACGATATTAGCGAACATTATTAGTTATTTGTTACGGGGCTTACGATACTTGATACGCTATTAACGAACAACATTAATGTATTTATTTGAACCCGAGTTTTGCGATCTTTATTCGATATTTAACTTTACGATATAGAACAGATGTCATACATCCAATCAAAGCGAGGCAGCACCTTCCTACGACCCCATTCACTTCGCGTTCAGTCAACGATCGAAAGACAGTTTCCAGGAAACTGCCTAGTGTCTGACAGTAAGAACATACGTAATTTGATGAACTATGTTTACAATTTTACTGCAATCAATAACGTTCCTGAAAAAAAATATGATAGCTCAGACCAGTACGTTTTAAGTTAATCTAAAGTTTTGCTTTTCTCCTGCAGCAAGATATGTCGTTATAATGTGAGACAGCAGGTTTGCAGGGCTAGATTTTGTTGCTTCCTGCTGTCAGCTTTCTGGTTACCAGAAAAAGTGGGATGTAAATTTATTTTTTATAATTTTGCTAGCGTATTGCACTTGATAGTTTTTTTCCATTGCTGTATCATTCCGCATTATTTCATATTCTTTTAGGAAATTTTTCGTCATGACTGAATATTCCTTTGATTTACAAATTCTAAGGAATGAATGTAAAAACAAGTGCCATCCTGAAACTGGCGTTACCGCGCTCAGTTCGACTTAAAAGAAATGAAGACCAGCCATCCAGTGCTGGAGAGACCGCCATTACACATGCATGGCTGTCGGGAGATTGGTGGGGACTAAAAAATCAAAAACCTTCAGCCTTACGAACGCCGTAAAGAGCGTCGTTGAAGAGTACGAATGCCCGCGCTTGATTTCGTTCTAGTCTTTCTCACCCTTGCTGCATTACTTCCTGCTGATGTTTGTTTGGCGAATGTTGTTTGAGCTCACAAACACAGCGGTGTCAGTATTGTTAGAATTTCTACGGGCTCGTCTTTTTCTTTTGTAATACACAGGCGGGGGGCATTCTTGCCCACGTGTCGATGAGTACATGTGGTGAGCCATGGTATAGCTCCAGTTATTGGCTTAAAACCAGCGTTTACAGAGACAAACTTAGGAATGTTGAATGTCTGCTGCCGGACTCTGAGTAAAGCTAACATAATTAGTGATAGAAACGTCAAATATCGTATTTGATCTCTGTTTCTCAATATAACGACGATTATTGACAGGCTTATCCCTTTTTTTATTTTATTCAAACCAGGATGTGATGGCCACAAAATTTAAGCCACGAACGCGTCTAGCTTACGGCAAGTCCAACTTATTCCTGATTTTATCATTTCGTTCCTTCGAACGTAATTGTGAATGCGCATAAATCTGAGCAGGAAAGGAAATGTGCCCTAATAAATCAGTCTGACCATCTGTCGGTATTTCCTTGGGAGTTTTTGATCGTTCCGATCTGCATTGTACGAAAGCAATTTTGAAATTTAGCAATAGGTGCGGAACCCACAAGGTAATGCTAAAGAGTCTTCGTCAAGTTAGCTTGATTGAAAACGGTAGCGGAATCCTTTCTTCCGTGAGAAAAAATCCTTGTCAGTCAAATGCTAACGAGGTGTTTTTTGTTTACCTCGTGCAATAACGGAATCCTGCTTTAGGCGGATTTAAATTTGAGATCTTAGCAGAGCTAGTCAATAAGGTAAGAATTAGTTTCTCTGTCAATGAGGCAATCAGTATTCATTGTTGCTGGAACTGAGCTTTTTTGATATTTTTTACCTACAATTTGAAACTATGAGTGTGCTAATCGAAGGCAAAATTATGTATTCAGTACTTAAAATTTGTGTTGGTAGGTAATGTAGCCAAGCCAATATAGAGTGCTAAACTAATCAATGTCCAAATTAAACATTTATTTGATAAACTGGGCACTTGTTCGTCTAACGGAAATACAGAGAGTCTAAAAAATATACACCTCACTTTTAAGTGCTAATAAAATGATTTCCAATGAACCGATTTTATTATATTTGGTCTCATTTGATGCAGTAATTCATTCTGTATCAAACCATGGCAGAAGTTTTTCAAATTAAAAAATCGTTAGACTTGGTTGGAAAGAATTATTTCTTCAGCACGTAATTTTTGGATTTTCTTGAAGCATTTCTGAAACCACACTAATATTTTCTACAGTTCTAGCTATTCTTTTTCTTTCACTATTTTCCTCGTTTCAATTTAGCACACTTCCTTCTTCATTGAATTTGCGCACAATACGATACAAGATTGATTTAGTTGGAGACGCTCTTCCACGAAAAGATTCTGAAAAATGCTGGCACACTTGTTGGCAGCTTGTTGTTTGATTGTTTAACTAGAAAAATTCGCTTCTCCTTTGTTAGTTTCATCATAAAGGGATTGGATTAGACTTAAATACAATAAATGAGACCCATTTCCATATCTATAGCTATTCTCAAAATTTATTTTTTATTATGAATTAGCGTGTCCTAGGACTTTGGACAAAATTCATTTCGAGTTGTCACCGCCTTAATGTTTTCCAAGCATAAAACTTTTTTAATATGCAAAACTTTTTCAATGGTGTGTTACAAAATGAATTTCTGCATTCAATGAGACCAAATATGATAAAATCGGTTCTTTTGGGTCCATTTTATTAGCACTCAAAAGTGAGGTATACGTTTTTTTGGGATACCCTGTATAATAAAAATATAGGAAGCGTTTTTACATAAGAAACATAAGAAACACACCCACGCATTCTAGCTCATGACCATGGAGGTATAGTAAAATCTTGTTTTTTTAAATTATATCGTATTGTAAAGAGTCCTTTGTTAGAGTTTTCGATTTTTATATGTATAAACTTGAACACCATTGTAAGTTTTAATGCAAACATTGGGCGTCCAGGGCAAAAATGACTAATTATAACTTGACCACGGACGCAAGAGTCTGGTCAATTTGCATATTGATTACCTTAATTTTAATTTAAGGGGGAACGAAAGCAGAAGGTTCACACGCCCTGTGTTGGTTGCATATTTCCTTTGGCGTTTTTCACTTCTGAGATCGAGAGAATGGGAAATATCATCTGATTAATCGGCTATTGTGATGAGCTTATTAATTAATTTTTCATTTAGGAGTAAGGATTTATTTATGAACTCTAGGTTGCGGAGGTATGTAGGTATAGTATTTGTATTTTAATACCACAGATATACTTCGCTACTGAACTTCGGACCTTCATTTCTGTACAACTCTGTAATTTCAGTGCGATACCTCAATAATTTAGATACGGAAATAATATTCATTCCGCTAATTCCTCGTGCAAGATTTATGTATTCATCGAACTCACTTGAAGGCTGGCGTAACTTCGCACAGAAACCTTAGCTGATGATTCCACTAGGATCGTACTTTGCTTTTGGGCATGGGAATAAGGACCTCCCTGCTGCTCACTTTCATGCATCATGGGCTGCCTGTGAGTCGCTCATCAGCGGTGATTGCTGGAGAAGTTCACGCGAGCCAGGCCGGACTCTGGAGGGCTGATACGACGTTTTTCACTCCAGACACATGGCAACTCACTCGCGTCCCCAACTCTCACGCTCTGACGTAGCATTATGCTTTTATTCAAATTTTTGCTGATGCGTTTCTTTATGTGAAGTAGTTACAATTCAGGGGAGTTTCTGACGAAAGATGTTGTGTAACTGTTCTTTGACATTCGGTAATTGTGCCCCATGTGAATAGAGGTGTAAATGAAGTCCTCTGTGTTCTACTTAGGACATTTTTCAGATCATCTCAAGTTTTAAAAATCATGCTGTTGGTCATTAAGATCTTATGACTGTTTAAAAATTAGGCTTGTGTGAAGAACACACATCTAAGAACCAAGTCCAATTCGCAATCAGAATTTACTGCTCAGTTTAGCACACAAGGACTGTGCAGTGCATAGATGTTAATTAAGTTGAACTTATATAAGGGTCCTGTTGGCCTTCAGCCTTAATGAAGTTGTAATTCTGATGTAATGTTGATCTGTTAAATCCAATTAATTCTAAAAAATACGCGAGACATGAGTACATCATTTAATTGTAAAAAATCTGTTTAGTCTGTGTTTTTGACCGTCTAAACGAACCGTTGTTTAGTAACTCTGAATTTCAAAACCAATTTACTAACTTTATTGCATTAATTTCTTTTTTTCAATGAATTTTGTCAAAATGCAAGACTAAAAAAATATCAAATTGTAAAATTTGATTATTGCAAGATGTCGGTAGCCAAATATTCACAATCAATTTTGTTAGTCAGGTGTACCTCAGGCGTTGACAGCAAGCTTAAAAATTCCAAGCGAAAATTATGCTATGAATAAAACAGATATATTAATAAACACAGAGTCTCTGAAAATTTGTTACCGACAAAAGCTGAATTCGAATTTTGATTTGCAATAAACAAAACCAACAGCTTGGTCCCTTTAATCGTTGTGAATTTGGTTTAAAATTTCCATTGCTCTCTTGGCAAGCTCGTGCAACTTTACTGAGACAGTTTTCAGTTGCAGAAATGGTGTTTCTATATTGAGTTCTGCTGAACTTGGCTTGAAATAACAAATTTTGCCTAAATACATGGTGATATGAGGGAATCTGTGTTTCAACATATGTGCAGGACTGGCGTAGACATTCCAACATCCGAGTGGCAATGGTATTATTTCTAGAGGGCTTGTTTTATGACTTGTACATACATATGTTTCGTGTGTGTGTGTTTAACGGCGGCACCCCAGTGTGGCCTAGGCGCGGCCGAAACATCTCTTAAGTACATCTAAGTGTGTGTGTGTGTGTATGCGGGTGTGAGTGTGTGTGTGTGAGTGTGTGTTCTGAAAATGCAGGGTTGTTACTTCTTGAGCCCGTTGATTCTCATGTATTTAATCCTGCGAATAAATAGAATAGCTTTTTCCTTGAACACCTGTGGAATTTACCTAGAAATAAAACTTCACGAGTAAAGTGTTTACAAGGTTGTTTTAAGATCCTGAGAAATTTTACAGGCAGGACATATTTTTCCAAAAAAATTCTCTTCCGTGTAGTTTGGAATTCCACACTTAAAAAAAGATTGTTGTCCGAAGACTTTAGAAGATACTGAACATTTTGGACCAAAACCTTATGATCGTAATTTTCACGGTCACGTTCAGAGTGTCTCCTGGATTTTGAAGAAGTGGTAAAGTCAAGCGTCAGCACCGAGTTTTGTAGCAGGAATACGGCAACACAGCCTAAGAATTTTTCAATACGCATTCGCAGTACAGATCCCCGGACTTACATACTTCGCAAGAAGTTGCGACAACTGGCGAGGAATAAGTTTGTGCAACGTTCCTTGCAAAGATATAAAGAAAGGTAAAAAGAATGATAAAAAGAAAGTTAGATAGAATATATAGAGGAAGACATAGAACGTGATAAAGGTAAAGTTGAACGAAATATATAGAGGAAGACATCGAGCATGATAGAGGTAAAGTTGTACGGAATATATGGAGAAAGACATAGAGCATGATAAAGATAAAGTTATACAGAAGATATAGAGAAAGATATAGGAATGACATATACAATTGTTTGCAGAGAGACAAAAAGAAAGGCATAGAAAATTATATAGGGAAAGCTGTACCGAAAGATACAGAAAAAGATGTAGCGAATAATATGAAGATGTCCAGAAAGATATAGATGAAGACTGAGAGAATTACTCAAAGAAACACGCACAAAAAGACACACATAAAATAGCATAGAGGAAGAATAAGAAAGAGAGATAGAGTATCCATTGACATCTCGGAGGAAGGTAGCAGTTCTGATCGACCGAGACCGTCCTGCTGGCGGGGCCAGATGCAGATGAGGCTCATTGTCAGGGAAGTTTTATTGAGCTCCACCAATGCTTGAGCGTCGCACTCAATTGCCGCACAAAAGCCACAATTCCGCTCACCACGAGGCGGCCTTCAGAAATTACAGGCAAGCGAGAGGTATGCCGCCGCATAATTTGACTGCGGGCAAATTCTTCGAACTGCTGTTTTTTTAAAGTTTAATTTAGAGGTCATTTGAGATGTTGAGAATTGCTTCTGAGACTGTTGTTTGCTCAGTGTAAATATGAAGACTTTAGAATAACGTTCAAAGGTAGTAATGTTACGTATAAACGACCAGCATGTCCTCTATAAGATATAATTTAACTTTGAGAAATATGAAATTGCTTCGCTTTCTATTTAAAAAAATGAGAGATGGAACAGGTTCCTGAGAGGCCTTACTTGTAATTAAAATTATGAAAAAGCTATAAACATGAACAGACGCACCAAGTATTGGTAGATGATCAGTATCATACATAACGCAGAACTGGCCAAGAGCTGCTTGGGAGGCCCAATAATGATTTTTTTTTCTTTAGCTGCAACGGTCATTATAATTTGGAACAGCTTCCCACTTAGAGTTTCACAAAATAGTTATATTCACTATTCACAATTAAAAGTCTATTAAGTTTACTGTTGGCATCGAATTCTTAAGCCATTTGTGATTTCTTTTTCTACCCACGCGAATTCAGAAGTTTATTTTCTCCCGTGTCCTCCGAAATTAGCCATTCAGTCAACCACCCTTACATGTACACCGAGTCAAAAGGTGACTTGAGTTTTCCACTCTCAGTGTCCACTTTCCAGGCTCGGAATGATCCTGGTGCCGCTGCATCTGAAGCCTGGAAGAAAGCGAATGAACTCCGGTTGCCCCCGCCGCTCCCGCAGTTAGCAGTAACCGACCGTCGTGCGCTGAGTTTTGGGAGCCAGTAGCCACCAGTCCGGCCAATCTTGGTCGCTTTTTCGGCCGATTACCAAAACTAAACTGCCCCCACCAGCTTGCCTCGCCTAAAATAATGCGAGAAAAACTATTGTCTGGAAAATAATTCGAAGGCGCTCACAGGAAAATCTGGAGTTCGTTCATGAATATTTTAATGGCGCTGTCGCTCATAATGCCGTCCGGATTTACAAAGGAATTCTAAATGACGTCAGCACTGTGTCTTCCTGTTCGATTTTATTTTCTTCATCGTGTTCTCGTTTTCTTCACACGTGAATACTAATGCAAATGTGTGCCACTTTTTTTTACAAGTCTCGTTTGTGGTTCTCGAAGAATACATTTGCCGTTTCCATCAAAGTTTTAGTCATGAAATTAGCGCGAAATGAAATATATCTCACAAGCAATATTCATAAATATTTACGAAAGATTGGGAAAATTTCGTCATGTTCGGTTTCAAACAGGTGTAAAACATATTTCACAGTTCTAAGCGCCCAAGAAAATAATAAAAAATGGAGAGTTGAACACTCTTGGATATAAATCCCCTTCAGAAAATTTGCTTGACTATAACGATAATCAAGATGTTCTATATTGCATGCTCAACTCGTAAATGATTATCAACGAACAGTACCCTGAATAGGAAAAAATCAACTTATTTTTAGTAAAGGAATGACAGATTCAGTGCCCATTATTTGGAACGACAACTGGTCAAGTCATTTGTTATGACACGATTTCTGAAAGTTTTCTTAAGGGCCAACGCGGATGTGCAAACAGACAACATGTAGTTTCCTCATTGAGTGAAGAATTTTTTTTCCTAGCGCTCGATTTGACGTGCACTCGATTTGACTTGCGCTCGATTTAACGTGCCATCGATTTGACGTGAGCTCGATTTGACGTGTCATCGATTTGACGTGCGCTCGATTTGACGTGCCATCGATTTGACGTGCGCTCGATTAGACGTGCCCTCGATTGACATGTGCTCGATTTGACGTGTGCTCGATTTGACGTGTGCTCGATTTTACTTTCACTCGATTTGACGTGCCATCGATTTGACGTGCCCTCGGTTTGACGTGCCCTCGATTTAACGTGCGACAACTAGTACGACTCGTTATTGCTGGGCCTCACATTTCATGAACATCTTTCTTTAATTGAGCATCGGTAATACGGAGCATCAAGACTTAGAGAATGGTTACACGCAAATTTCATTCTCCATGTCAAACTTGCTCTTTTCACCAAACTGATTTTCGAACACGAGGTTTAACAAATTGACTCGTATAAGCGATGCAACTATCACTTCATCTGCAACAGTAAAATACATAGCATCTGATTCTTTGAAAAGCTACAGTCTCTCGTGGTGAACTATATTCTGTGTGCCACAGACCATCACGATCCTCCGATTCTACAGGTCCGTTAACACAATTAGCAGCACTTGCTCTCCCTCTATTATTCCTGGACCTTGACCGTGCAACACAGACTCGAATTTCACGTCTCCTTTCGTGCGCTTTGAATTTGTAGCGGCAGCCCAGCTCGGCCTCTCGAGGGTGCGAGACCAAGGCCGTCAGCTTGTTTTCTAAGCTTACAGTCTTTCCTAGGAAGCCGACAAGCACCTTTGTTTTCTCTGAGGCCTTATCCACACATACCGAGTTTGGTGCAGGAGCCCAGACTCAAGGTGAATTCAGAGAAGCTCACTCAGGGCTGCTCTTTCTCGGTCGGTCTCAGCCCATTGTGCTTCAGAGAGTTCATGGATGACGGGGCCTTCCTCTGACTTCTCTCCTCGTGTTTTGGGTTCTTCGTGATGTTAATTCACGTCATTACGTCGTATTTATTTATTGTTATTCCATCTGAAGTTATGGTGCATCTCATCGTTTAATTGATATGATGCCTAATATAAGTCAGTCATTCCAGAGCGATTTTTTGCTCAGTTTTCACACTTCATATCTCATGTAGGATTCCATAACGGTTGCTAGCACCAAGTTGATTCGCTTCCTCGTATGGAATCGTACCTCGCATTGCTAAGAAACAGTATCGAGTTGATCAATTTTCGCGGAAGCTTCCCATACATTTATTCAGTTCTAAGACTCACGAAGCAGGTTGAAGACGCTGGATATAATTTTAACAACTGTCGCCGAATGCTTTATGAAAAGTTTACTTTTCTGTTGAATTATAAGTCGATTAATAATAACTCTCACTGTAGCCAAGAAGCGCAAGCAGCTAATTTAGTCATCATTCATTGTTTACCCGTAAAATACAAGCTAGACATAGACATAATTTGCACCTTAGGACTACCTTCACGTGAAACACAACATTTTTTCGTATCTCTGCCGAATTGAACCTGCAAATTTCCATAGATGAGCTCAGCTTGAGCTTCAGTGATAGCCTCGAGGCTGTCTTGAATTCCGTAACAGGAATTTATCTACGTGTCCAATTTTAGATTTGTGAAGGCCGTCGTGATCCCGCTTCTCAGTTCGTACTTGGAGTTATAGGCGAGTCCGCAGATCTCTCATTTCAGGGTCTCTCACACAAAAAAATCGAGAAGTTGCAGTCACGGCTGAGTTTCGAGGCTAGATTTTAGGCTCTGGAGAAGTTTCCTGAAATCCATGGATACCTATTCCGGGGTATGCGGTTGGGGTCACAATGTTACTACAGTACGTAAGGCCCCATTGCAACTACCGTGTTGATCCAGGCTTAACTATCTTATTCAGAATACTGATTCAGCCTCTTATATTCAGCGCAAAGTGATCAGGGAAGGACTAGGATGGAATGTCGGTACTTCTTCTGGTGATGAGCCCAAAGACCTTGAAGTCACCAAAAAGTTTCATTTGGGCGACTTTTGTATCATTCTTCGGAAATTCTCTTCAACCTTTAGAGAAATTTTGCTTTTCACATGTGTATCACAACTCGCTTGACGCAACAGGGTGCTTAAATTTGCTGGTTGTTGAATTTACGATGCTTGAAACAAGTTTAACGCATCGATATGGAAATTAATATTCTTCTGCTCATCGGGTCCGAAAATTTACGAATTACACCATGTTCCAAAAGCCCATAGAACTTTGCACCCGTGACGGATTTTTTTCAGCGGCATGCATCTTCTTCCTTTGGCTCATTGCTGATAATTATCTGAAAATCATACAACGGCCACTTCTCTCATTCTGACAAGTTTAGATTGTTGACTTTCTTTGCCTCTGCAGTGAGCCATGAACGTTTCTGCTTTTCTCTCTTTATTGCAGTCTCTTTGTGCTGACTCCGTGGATATCTGGAGGACCGTGGGAATTCAATTGTTTTGATCGTGTGAATTGCACTTATTATATGCGTATTGAACGTAACAGAAAATTCGTAATATTTCTCAAATCAGGCGTATAATAAATGGAATGTAAAATGGCTACTATTCACTCGTAAAAAATGACAAAAAAGTGAAGTACAGATCCTTAAAATAAAGTTTCCAGTCTTAATTTCTGAGAAATACTGTCCGTACTATAGCCGTTATGATGAAAAAAATGTTCCAGTCTTTAGAACAAGTACGGTACGTCATTCCGGAAATAACGTCGCATTTGAACATATGGAAGATTAGTTCTATTGTTTCTCTCAAGTTTAATTTTTTTAAATCTGGAACTTCATTGAGGTATGAAAATATTTTAATGTCAATACTTTGGTGAGATCAAGTAATTCCTTAAGACAGTTAAATTATTTTTTGGGTGATTGACTTTTTAAAAACTGAACTCTAATGAGAAAAAAATAATTTGTGGGCTCACTATGATGTGAACATAAGTAGTACTCAGCTGCGAGTTCTGAAGTGCACCTGAGCTTACCTGATCACCCATTTGAGTGAATAGTATGCTAGGTATGATGGTGGTGTGCAGACGGGGTATGGGAAAGTAGGAAAGGTGATCTTGCACACTACTTCGAAAAAATAGAAGTGGTCATTGTACACACCCTTGAAAATATATTTATGCTCACCGTACACACACCTCCGAAAAAATGATACGGGATGCTTGGAATTTCTTAAATTTTGACTAAGTAAAGTTGATGCGCCACCATTTCGTTTGCAGGAATATCGAATAAAAGGATGTGAGCTTGACTAATGCCTCTTATTACTGAGGTCATAAATGTGGAGAGTTTTGGGTTAAAGTCTTTTGTTTTAAGTCATATACAGTAAATCTGCTGATTGAATGCAGGAGGTCGGTATAGATTATAGTAAATAATTACGAGGTTTACGCACAGCTTCTGTATTTATAATTCGTAAATTTACTTGCACGACTTGTCGATAAATATTGAGATATATATGTAGGTAGATTTAAAGTGTACTAGTTTTGTTTATAGTTTTAGTATTTCCAAATGAGCAATGTATGTATTAGGAAGATTGTATTAGCAGGAATGTTGTTGTTCATGAAGCTGTTTGTATATTTGAAAATTTCTATTCATTGACTGCCTTCTTTCACAAAAAAACAGGTAATCGTTTTAATGCAAAAGATAATTAAATACTTGGTGTAAAATCCGCAGAGTATATTTACAGCGCTACTTCAATTCCTTCCGCTTGTTGAATTATGTATTCCAAGTACTATCGATACACATTTCCAACCAAAGAGCCTAGAATTTAGATAACTGAAAGAATATTTCGGAAACTCAATTACATTTGTAAAGAGTGGGATAACATTTTTTAGCCTATGTGGGGGATGAAAAATCAAACATCTAAAATTGTAATAATTCAAATTCAAAGTAGGGAAACGAGTGCAAAATCGAAACAAGCCTGGCAAGGCACGAATACAAGATGGAATTTCTTTTTTTTCTTCTTCTTTGACGTCAGGAGACTATTTGTAAACCGATAACACAAAAAAGAGTGTTTCTACTCCTAACCTCGATCTCACTGGGGAACGCAAACACGGGATACGAAAAGCAAAGAGGCACGTTCTACCCTCCATATGCCTATAGTGATGGAAAATTCAAGGACTTCCAAGGCCTCACACTGAATCGTACATCAATATGCAGTAAACTAGGATTACACAGTCATTTCAGAGACTTCTTTACTCACGCAGCTGATCGCTGGAGGAGGACCCAGAGAACAGTAGAAGGAGTCAGGTTCATCACAGAGGCCATCAGTATGCATGAGTCTACGGGTCCATGACGCCACCTTCTGATGACGCTGCCCCACACCGCCCCGACTGCAGTGATAAGGTCTGCACGTAGCGAGGCATTCACCCGCTCGGAACTCAACAAATGATGTGGCGAGTGCAACGCTAACTGCTCTCTTCCTCAGAATTGCTCTTCACATCCACGCTGGAATTGCTTGGCACACACGCTCTGCGCTGCAGAATTCTGCTCACAGAGGTGTGCTGCGGAGTGGACTCATGGTAATGAATTTTAGCAGAGTATCGTGCGAAAGAGTTGTCATTTGTACAGTAATTTCTTCGAGTGATGGAAAGCCAAGTTCTATTTTGAAGATTAAATTTGCAGTTAAAGTCCTTATTCAGTCAATTTTTCTGGACTAAGCATGTCTATGATTAATTTCTATTTCACAGCTCATAAATTTTTATTTTTAATAGTAACTGTCATTCAATGCTCAGCATATTGATAAATTTCAAACTTGCGCTTACAATGTTCAGGAAAAAGCTCGCATCAAACGAGGTCACGAGACAAAACACGGCTTTATAAGCTCGGCCAAACGTCTACTCCTCTTCCATCAGGGTCCAAAATAAAATCAAAAGTACCATCTTTTTTTGCATAAATTACGATCTCTTTGTTTCCCGTCAGTGAGCAGCAGGATACGAAGTTGTGTCAGTGCCACGGAGCCGAAGCTAAAAAGGCCAATCGTTTAATATGTCGTCAAAAGCATTCCTTGTTTCAATTTTCCACTCCGTGCATTTAAGTGAAGCAATATTTACAAGCGAATGAATATTCGCATAGTTTAACATATCAATGAATCTATCAAGTTGATGCATACATTGCCCGAGGGCCCGGATGGGCGGCTTTTCCTTGAGATACTTCGCTTTATGACCGTCGGAAGATCAATTCGCAGGAGCGTCTCCAGCGATCATCTGCTGCGCAAAATGGCGGTACGAGTTCGACGTCAGAACGATTTTGCGCTCGACTGTATCGCAAAAGATCCTGAAAAACTTTTCCTATACTTCATTGAAGCTCTGAACGTGTTTCCTGTGCCTATCTCGCGAGATGCTTTCCAACAACTCACCTGGAAAATAGAAAGGCGCACGTGTGTCGCCTGCGAGTCGATTCGAATTACTTCCCTCTGCATGATTGCGATCCGAGATGTTTCATTAATTTATGCGACTCTGCAGCTGTCGGAACTCGTTATCGTTTTTATTGTTTCTATTTTTTCGTAGCACCAGCCTTCTTTCAATTCCATGGTTCACCTGAAAAATTGATGCAAAATAAGCAATACCGAGTAACATATTTTTATGTTTCCAGAATAAGCTTATACATAAAATATTCAGACTCCTACTAATTACTGTAAGAGTTTTGTTCGATATTTGGCACATGAAACGCTGAAAAATAAATGACGGGAGAAACTGCCGACCGACAGCAGCTCTAGTTACAGAAGTCCCCGATGGTCTACTCTGCAACTCAGATCCGCCCAAACAAATAGGGCAAAATGAAAAGTATTGGTGCAAATTGAAAAGTTTTAGTGCGAATTAGAATATTTTAATGGAAATTGAAAAGCTGTAAAGCAAATTTAAAAAGTTAGTGCATATTAAAAGCTTAGAGTAAATTGAAAAGTTTTAGTGCAAATTGAAAACCTTACGAGCAAAGCTTTAGAGTTTAAGTGTGAATTGAAAAGTATGAGAGTAAACTGAAATGTTTTGTGTGAATTCATCTTCCCACTGAACGTCTAATTGGCTCCTTAATAATTACGGCTAGTCCAGTGATGAACGTCTAAGGTGAATATTCAAATGATATGTTTGAAAGATCATTGACACTCCCTATATACCAATATTTCTTATTTAATTAGGTGTTTTTGGGACTACCGTTGAATGGATAAATCTGAATAATGAGTGAACTCCAACGACGCAGCTTAACAAACTCGTAAGAGCAGTTAACTTTTAAATTTCTATGAGATATTTGTATTGACTCACCAAACGGTCACATCAACTTTTTTTACAGAGGTTGTTGAATAGAAAATGTCGCTGCAGATGGTCTTCTTGGCAGATCGTGTTTAGTTTATGACAATTATACTTCGTTTCACGTGACTTTTTTAAGTGACGAATTCAGTTTTATGGGCCGGGAAATTGTCATTCTTGATGACCCCCTCAATTTTATTTTTCGGTTAGTTTTCGGGGAAGAAATGGAATTATTCTTATGAAAGCCCCGAGTGTCTTAATCATTCACTAAAATTTGTGAAGCTTAAAAGTCTTGAGCATATCATGTACGTTATTTTAATTAAAATATTTTCCTGCTGGGAGGTTACAATAACAAACATAATGGAAAGTGAACATGATTTGGATCAGTATCATTTATAATAAATCAGGTTTTAATTAGAAAAGATAGCATACTTCTGTTGGTTTGGGACAAAAAGTGGAATAATTACAAAGTATTCAGGACAAATTTTGACAGCATCCAACCTGCGATAATACGATGCGAGAGCTTGATTGTAAATATTGAACTGCAATTTTAATTGACTGACAATTCATAGTGGAAAGAACGCGTACGCAGACGTGTACACAAGCTTTTTAATCGTGAAATAAATTTCCTGAATATACTAATAAAGTGGCATAATTATGCTGCGTGAGAATTATCTTTTTATTT
>VOMN01117100.1:0-20431 GCA_014899125.1 Orchestia grillus
ACCTATGTGTGTGTTGGTTGGAGCGCACCTATGTGTGTTGGTTGGAGCGCGCCTGTATGCGTTTTGGTTAGAAGGAACGCCACCGCGGAGACCTGCAGTGGGGGAGCGGCATGGGAGGAGTTGCCGGTACCTACCTGAAGCCGTGGCATTCTTCTCAAGAATAAAAGGCAGCGATAATTGATCACCCTGCTGAGTGCGGCCTTATCTGTAAACTAGGCGGGGTGGTACGGAATGTACTTGGCGGAATATGTGAGGTTATTATAGACTATTTCAGCGGCAAACAAATTGAAGGACACCAACATCATCTGCTGCTCTCTTTTTTGCGTATAACGTCTAGTCTGGAATAACACAAACAGCAGCACGTTCTGCGTTGAAGATGTATTGGTACCTTCTCAGGTTCGCACAAGACAGGAATTCATCTTGGCGTTGCAGTGTTGGTCTAACCGCTGAACATCGTGTGAAAGATCAAATATCAGCCCTCGGCTTGGTGAATTTCAAGTCTTCATTCGAGCATTGAAAGAAGTGGACTTGGACTTAGCCCCCGCTCGATGGGTTTTGATGTCATGAATTATTTTTTGTCTGAAATAATCGAAGCGTTCTTCATTGGGAGTTGGTGGTGTTTAGCTCAAGCGCATTGCTTTTTAGGAAGCTGGGATGCCTTTCAAAGTAGAGGCAAAGGACAATGCTAGATCAAGTCAGGAGTCTTTAAATCTTTTCAAATTGCTTGTTCAATTGAAGTTGGTTTCATTATAAAGTGAGAAGGATGCGGTTTCTTAAAACGCTTTTATATTGGTTTCATTAAAAGACACGTAAAATTCCGTTAAAAACATGTGCAGCATTTTCCAATTCATTCAAGAACTGCGTGTGAGATATTATAATTGCACTATTTTTAAATATTATCTTAGAGGAGTCGTAAAGTTGGTATATTCCTTTGTGACTTTTGCTTTTACACGCGACTTCTATGTTGAAGTGAAGAACGACGTCTCATATCCGTAGACATTCTTTCATATTTTCTGCTGTTCTCTTGTGAGGGAAACTGCAATAGTTTCATATTTTAAGGGAATATTCTAATCCTACATGTGCGTGTTTGTTGTTCGTCCACATTCTCATTTAAATGCAAGTGTATCTGTGTTGGAAGCTAGTGAGCTACTAGCTCCTATACTAGTTCTACAGCCCATAAAATTTGATGTTAAAATTGCTATGTATGTATTGGGGACAACGATGCAAGAAACTTTTTTAAAAATATTGTATGACTGTATATTTAAGAAATGCATTTTAAACTAGTTGAAATAAGTGTATAACTATGGTGTAAACTTAGGATTGTAAAGGGGGAAAATGAGAAGAGGCTTATGAAACACTGATTTATTTTGATTATGAAATTTTAAAATTCGTTGTGTTGAACATGCATCTTTCTATGGCTTAATTTTCGTCGCAAGCGTCAGTACGGAACTCTCCGTAGTTCTTGCTGACTTTTCCTGATTATTTTCAAGTCTTCATTGTTTTTCCAATTTGTTATAGTAACCGTCAAGTTTTCACAGTTATTGCCAACTCTTCGTGTTGATTCTAAACTCTTCATAGCTCTACCCAACTCTTCATTTGTTATTGTCGTGTCTTCATAGTTATTGTCATGTCTTCATAGTTATTGTCATGTCTTCATAGTTATTGTCATGTCTTCATAGGTATTGTCATGTCTTCATAGGTATTGTCATGTCTTCATAGGTATCCTCAGGTCTTCATAGGTATCCTCATGTCTTCATAGGTATTGTCATGTCTTCATAGGGATTGTCTTCACAGTTCTTACCTATTCCTCATGACCTTTTTTCAAACTTCATTTCTTGATAACTTGCGCGAGGCGCTTATTAAGCTACACAAAAACGAGATTGTCTTAGTTTGGGGCCGAGTGGTAGTTTCTATTCGATAATATGAAAAGCTTCCTTTACGATTGCTCCATGTCACACCGTATATATTTTGGTCAAGAACTTCTATAAAAAGACTTTTAGTTGTCCCTGACTATGATTTACACGCTTAAAAGTAACACAGTCGTGTAAAACTCGGCACGAATTTACTGAATTATAAATTGCTGCTCATTTTGATTGTACTTGTGAAGAGTGCAATTAAACCAATGAGGAGTAGTAGTAGAAGTTGTGGTGGTGGAATAGATTGCAGTGCTTCAGTGACTCAGACTATGATGCGCCACAAGAGAAGAGAAGGACCATTTTGCATGGACTATAGAAAAGGGGAAATCTATGCACATCGTGTGTACCCACACAGGATCCCCCTGCCCGTAGAAACAACAAGTTGAGCATGAAAGGGAAGGAAAGTCAAAGAAGAGATAGCTAAATAAGGTGTGAAAATTGAATTAAGTAAAGTGAGCACGTAAGGCAAAAGTCTAGAAGACCTATCTAAGGCAAAGTAAATCTAACAGTGCCTCCATGAGGTCGCCAGTCCCGCGTTCGAGAGATAAACGTAACTTACTTAACCTTATTGCCAATCTCAAAACCCCTAAATTGAATTAAACTACCAAGGAGTGCAGCGTTCGAGTGCGGTTATGAAGTTGAAGGAAGGACTCTACGAAAACTTCTCATCAGAATGTCGCCGAGGGCTCGACAGTCGTGAAATCAAGCGCTTGAGAACCAAGTCAGGATTCTAGAGTTGTCTGATAAGTTGAAACGGGAAGTTTCGCCTAACGTGAGCTATTGTGTTAGGGACATTTTAAAATTTAAGTGTTAAATATTGGTTTGGATTGAACGGATGAATTAAATTTTACTGGTAAGTCTCTTAAATTTGGAGTGAAAATTACAATAGAACTGTGCTACATTGGACAAGTAGATTAGTAATAATTTAGGCTTTCCGGCCCTAATTTCATGGTGGTTATATCGACTGCTCTAAGAAAACAAAATTGTTCAAACAATTTTCCAATGAATCTTTCAACCTTTAGGCTCAGCGATTTTTATTATACGAAAGTTGTATCATTCCGTATTTTTTCACAGCATTTCACGGTAGCCCCACTATCACTTCATGGTTCGTTGAGCTCAACTATGAATTTTTTATACCTTTCGAACAAATATCCCAATTGATGTTACGGTTCTGCGTGAACCTGTAGCAAGTTTGATCCCCGCACCGCCGGCTCTCGATGGTGCTCCACTTGGTATAGCAGCATCGAGACCTGCTTTCCCTAGCAGCTTGCAGGAAGACGCTCGCTTCTGTGCTCTTTGTTCTCAGAACAACTGTTCAAGTGATCATCGCACTCCCAAAAATTAGAAAATTTAGCGTGCTACTTATATCTGATTTAGTGCGGTTCAATGCTTGACGTGTCTTCGTTTTATTGCTGTGTGCGGTTTGGCCGGAGTATTTTTCTTTTTCCACCCATGAGCTTTGTTCATTGAACGGAACAAGTGATCAAAGCAAGGTCTTTTTCCGGAGAGAGTAAACATTACGCAAGCAGAACGTAGAATTTGGCGCTTCAGGAATTAGGGTCTTCGTTCTTTTTAGTTTGCGCGTCAGAAAATAACATTTTTGTTATGCGTTTGTCGTAATTGTGCAAGGCGTTTCGACTGCTGTTTTTTTAGCTCAATTCTCCTTATTTTGTAGGACTAAGTCTGATTCTGTATTTCACCACTGCGAAATAAAGGTATCGGCTGTGAGATTTTTTGGAAGCTGGAGAACCATTGTCAAAAATGGTTTAGCCGGGAAATGTTCATTTTGTGTTAACTTGAAGGATATTCAAATGGATTATGAAATTGAGTTACAAAGGGTCGACATACTACTCAGGACCAGAGTATGTAAAATATGCATCCAAACACTAATTGTATTCGGGGTTCATGCATTTCGTCCCGAAGAGGTTTCAAGAATTCTTAGAACTGTTCAACGGATTTTTTTTTGAGGGGGATGTGTTACTATTAATGAGGAAGAAACGATGTTACATTTGTAATCCTCGTCTATCTGGTGTGAAAAGTTGGGAATAATTGCTCCATAAAATTCCAGCTTCAATGTTATCACGTCATCGCCTAAGTTTTGTCCGGATTTTAAATTAAGAAAACGAATAATGAAAGTGTTTATTTTATTCAAATTTAAGCATGAAGTTTTTAATGATTATCTATGACTTCTCTCCATACGCACCAGTTTTGTAATGCCTTTACTTATAACTCATTTTGGTTTTGTGAAGGAGCAAATTAGGGAGGGTAAATCGGATGATGAATTTTCTCCATAGTAAGTTCTCTCCAATATTTTGGGACATGATTTTTGCGGGTTGGGATCGAAACACGAGCTGGGCGTAACTGATATTTTTAGAGTTCATTTCTTCGAAACCGAAAGAGTTTCCTGGTAATGAGATTAAAAAACTTGTGAATAGATGGAAAGAAGTTGAATAATCATAGAAACTATGGTGATAATTATATATGAAAAAATAGTAAAATGTGATAACTCATTTTCGTAATTTAAAATATGGATATAATTTATTGGATAACCTGCTTCATGCTTCTTACTACATATTTCCTCATGGTGACAAGTTATATGTGTAACTCGAAAGTTCCAAAATGTAAAGAAAGACCTGTCGTGGTGCTCCTACCTGCTCACACGGCCTCCGTCTTGCCTGCAGACGAAACCGTTGAGGATGTGTCTTCCCTTGTCAGCCAGTCATACAGCATAGTGAAAAAATTATTTTCTTCGTTATTCTCCGAAGAAAGAGCAAGCTAGTTGAGCGAGTTCTTTAATTCCTATGAGCTGTCACGACCATACAGAGTTTATCTGCCGTATCCTCGTCTTCATTTCTGAGAAGTGACTCGAATGCATGTTGGCCTCCACCTCCTTAGGGTAGATTTTTTGAGTTATTTGTGAATTTTTTTTGAAGCATTTACTCATCAGCAATAGGATATGGGACTCCTATTGTTGGCTATTTTAGAATCCAACCTAGCCTTTCTATAATTAATTTTTGTTTCATTAGCTGCAATTAGTTTTCTATAATTAATTTAATTCCATAATTAATTTTTGTTTCATTAGCTGCAAGTGAAATTTTAATGCACATGTAGTTCTGGAAATTGCCTACATCATTTGGGGTTAATGGTCTACCATGCGAATATGATTATCTTTACAATTAAGCACGCGTTTTAATTGTTGTATGCTTGCTTTCAACATTTCTAATTTTTTATTAAATTTTGGGTGTGAGAACGGTTATAGGTCTTTCATCCTTTCTCCAATCCCTATAGCGTCTTTATGGCCTAATAAAGTTTTTTAGGCAAGACGAGTGTGTTAGTATGCTACTCCAAGACTATTTAAACTCGAGAATTAAAAGAATAGAATTACATACATGCAAACGATTTTCTTACAGCCGTTTTGGGTTTCGATAGCTGTAATTGTTTGCTGTTAAATTTCGAAATGGTGTGAACTTTCTGCGAACTTAAGTGCAATTGCTGTCATTTTTGGTTTGGGTGAGAATATATGCAGGAAACTTTTTGTAATTGTGTCAGATTATCTTGAATTTATAGCCGGAATAAATTCAGTGGAGATAGCTCACTTGATTAGCAGTAATGTTCAGCTAAAGAAGTTGGCATAATTCCCACGTAAATTTTGAATGAAGTTACCTTCATTGTGTGATTGTTGCGGTGGGAATCCACACTTCAGTGTCAGGTTTGGCAGCATGCGCGCGTTGGAATGGTAAGATTTTATATATTTTGCCTCGCGTGTTATTACTTCGTACTTTCTTCATGGTTCTAAACACATTAAGCTCAACGTCGGATTCATTCATCTTCAAAATAGTTACGGGGCTTTGCATTTACTCTAATAGCCAGCGCACGCCGTTTTAATTTGAACTTCAAAAACTCCCTGTAAATTGCACCAGGCTGAGCTCACGCGTGTGATGCAGATGAGATGGCTGGTGTCGTTCGCCCGCCCCGATTGCCTGTCATCGGCGCTGTTCCTTTGTGGGGTCTGTGATTCTTTGGCGTTCTGTGGAAGGTTGGCCTCATTTCTGTGTGACAAAGCCCCCTTGCGACTGAACATCCGAGTGTTCGTGTTATTTACTGTGCCATTGGATCAAGTGTCGTGTGCTGTTCTCTGCCTTTGTGTCTGTAATTACTGCTGAGAGTTTTACAACTCTGTGTAGTGGTGTATGCCAGTCAAAATGCTGAATTTACCACAATCCGAATTTTGTGCTTTATCTTATATCACGTTCTAACCAAACACATGTATTATCACGATTTTGTCAACTGCATGTGCTTGTTCACAAGTCACTACGTTCCATGGCAACAAAACATCAAATAACCAGTCATATAAAGTTCAGTGTCATGTTTAATATTGCTAGTAGGTTATTTTGGTATCAATGATAGCTTCTCTACTTTAGAACAGCTGCGATAATGAAATTAGATTTTAAAATCATTTTATGCATGCACTTGATATAGTAGTTGATGAAGAATGTGAAAATGGCTAAAATAATTGTAGATTTCTCCTGTACGCTGTGTGTATTTGTTTCGTGTCAGTCAGCATGTAAGGTGCGCGAAAGCAAATTGACCATTGAATATCATTGAAAAATTTTAAACATAACATATCAACGATCTTCATGCTTCAAATATACATGATGCCTGCATGAGAATGTTAATGTAAATGCGGCCGATAATTTGAGAGCAAACACATCTCAAGTGGTGTAGGATAGGGCATTCGGGTAAGGTTAGTTATGCTTGTCTATCGTATATGTTATGGAACTGGCGACTTCAGGGAGGCACTGTTAGGTTACTACAGCTATAAATAGGCCTATGGGACTTTTGTCTTTCGTGTTCGCTTTGCTTCTTTTAATTTTTACATCTTCTTAGGTATCTCATCTATATCTTTTCTTCCTCTTCATTCTTAACCTGCTGTATCTACGCTAGAGGGATTCTGTAAGGGAACACACTTTACGCATAGATTTCCCGTTCTCTACAGTCCATGCTAAATGGTTCCTTATCTTGCCTTCCTTTAGATTCCATTCCATGTGGCTATAGAGAGCTTTAGCCAGATAATAATAATAATAGCAAATAAAAGTAATTTAAATAAGTGGAAGCAAACATCACCCATGACTCTCAATATGTGTCATACTGGCCTTAAAGCATTAGTTCATTACGTTTTGTAATTATTCATGGATAGTTTCTTCTGTCAACTATGGTTGAAATATGACCTTGCGTAATAAATGTCGACCTATGAAAAAACGGTGAATGGGTTGGTTCTGTGTTCATGGAGGTCTGAGATATTTTGAATCAAGAGGTTGCATGTCTGTACTTGACATGGAAGGTTTTCCTCTATTCTGGCACGCACGGCGCTGTGGTTATGTAATTTGCGAACTCGTATCTCATTTTGTTAAGCACCTGATTTAGGTACGTCTCTTTGTAGAAGGCGAAACTAAATTTGTTTCTTCGCGGGTTCTACATACATGCAGCTTCCTCGCCGGAGCATTATTTTTCGATGCATGTTATTTTAACGATTATTTCATGTAAAAGTTGCTGTTACGAATGTCATTTTCCCAAGCAGGTCTAGCTTTAGCAGCTCGCGTGGGAGAACTGCGCTAGGAAACTGCCTCAAATTTCTGGTTAGGATTTGGAACTTGTGAGACGCGCTGAGCGTGCGCACCTCGAGATGAGCTGACTGGGACCTCGAGTGCTCGTGCCGCTGCAGGCGCCAGAATGCGCACTTGATGACTACTAATACTCCTGAACACAACGGGCCTGTTTCCTTTCGTTTGCCAAAGGCGTGTTGCACGAAATGTCTCATCACCAAGGTTCATTTTATCAAATACCGAATTGTTTTATGAATACACGATGTTTGTTCTTTATACGTATTGTTTTTGCGAACTACAAAAGCGTGACTAATTTTATGCTGGATATTTAGGCTAAGATGTTTTCGGTATTTAAATTATCAACTTTATTTATACCGGGTGGTTCCAAAAACATGAAATCCAAATTTGGATTGATATATCTCAAAATATACTAACGTCATGGTTTTAAAAAAATACTATTGTGTTTTTGTCTAATTTTGCTGTACATAGTTAGTGAAAATTTAATAAAATACATCTATCATTATTGACGCAAGAGTGATTATCGTGAACGATATCAAAAGTATGCTTGCGCATAATCCTTGAATTAGGATATCTATTAGGGAAAAATTAACATTTTAGTCCATGATAACATCATTAACATTATTTTATAAAATAAATATTGGTCTTAGTTCCTTACTATCCACCTGCTCCCTTCACATGTCTTCCATTTCTTGCTGAACATAATTCAATCCTTGTTCTCATAGCTGTCTTAACTTTTTTTACCAATTCCATATTTTCTTTCAATAATTTCATAAGAGATTCTCTCATTCAAGTCTTCTGTGTGTGCAGGTTGAATAGAGTTCTTAATTTAACAAATGTCCCCATAAGAAAAAATCGCGCGGTTATGTCGATAGCCTATCACGAGAACGTTGTGGAAATGCATGTTGTACATCTTTGTAACTTCCACATTGTAAAAACTTCTTTACCGCAAAAACTCTATGCTCTGTTGTTAACCGCATATTACGAGGGCTTGATAAAGTAATTATTTAGCAGAATAATATTTGTTTCAATTTGCATTCTTTCTGGGAGAAGCGTGGGTATCGTAAATGCCGAATAGTTGTCGATAAATAATGTCGAAAAATCACTACGTTAGTTTTTTTTATGTATCAATTCATATTTGAGTTTCGTTTTTTGTAACCACCCTGTACAAAGTGGTCTTAAAAAAAGGAACCTAGTATTATGGGTACGCCGTATTGAGTTAGTAAGAAATGCCTATAATCACAGGCATTAATCTTTTAAACTTGAGTTTCCTTTCGAACCACCCTATTTAATATTTTACCTTTTAAAGTTGTTGTAATACTTTTCCGCCCAAATTATTTCGGCGATAAAGTTGTGTTTAACTTCATACGAAAACTAGCTGCAGCCTTATATAGATGTGCATAAAGGCTGCCATTTAGTTATGTATAACAAGCAGCATCCTTTGAAAGTTGGTTTTGTAATTCACGAAGAGGGTAATGTGTTACTTATTTATAATGATGTCAAGATAACTTGAATTTTTTTGAATTGTTATATTGATCGGCTTTCTTAAGTTTAGCATAAGGGTCGAAGTGAGAACTAAAAGGTGTTTTGTTTTTCTGTGCCTAGTATCGTAAATAACGTCTCTCGTTATTGCATTATATTTTTCCCCATTGCTCCCGGTCTTCCCCCGTGTCACGAGGTGGCAAGAGAGAGAAAGGAGTCAGCAGGAATAATAAAGTTCGCGAAGTAAAAAACTGTGCTCTGCATTTGCAAGTTTTATGATCATTGGCGTACACTGTTCTATTTTCCTTTTTATTTTGAATTTCCTAGTTTGTTCCAGTATCCCCTGTGCTATTTTGTTTCGGTGACTTACAATTATATACTTAAAGCCAGAAAAATCATTGTTAGTACTTTTCTAGGGATTTTTAATTTTTTTTTGTGTATATTGTTATCATTAGATTGATTTTACCGAGTATAAAGGTAATGCGCTAGGGGAAACGCTGTGCCAATGTATTCCAATTTTTGTTGCAGATTTTGTCTTTTGTTTCGAAATGAGAGGTGCGCCGAGCTAGAATTGGCCTTCTTTTCCATTACTTGTGTTTCGTTATATTAGAGAACTTTGTCCCGCATGCAGTTAAAATTTCTCGTCTCCTTAGAGCCCATGTTTTGATACATTTGATACGAATTATTTCATTAAAGACGCAAAAATCTTTCCGACGGATTTGAGTTGCATTACACTGAAATGGAGAATGTGTACTTGGATGATCCTCGATCTAGTTTGAAATTTTAGGGATGTATTTGCTTACATTGTTCTTTGTAGGTGTTTTTTGATCGTGAGAGGTTAAGGGGAGTAAGTGGTAGCATTAAACTCAAATAACTCAACAAGCAGTTGAAGAAATAGGCATTTATACTAAAATACAACTGCATCTGCTGGCGCAAAGTACAGAGAACGTCGGTCATTATCTCAATTTAGAGGTTTACTTAGACATTTTGGAGGGTGACATCCGTTATTCATAAATTTACGAAGTGGTACTGATTCTCTGCAGTTTGGGAAGTGGAAGTATCTTGTATCATTCAACTGCTTGAAGGCTTGCATTTGCAGCAGGCGTCGATGAAGTAGGCCACCGCGACGCAGCGTCCCGTCCAGTTGGCGTGCATAACTGTCATCTGCGCAGGCCAATCTTGTGCTCGAGCGCCACCAAAGCTCAGGTTGGAAGTCTTCACCGTTTTTTTATGCATTAGCCGCTGTGATGTACACAGGTCATCGTATCTCGTTCCTGAGCTTATTGCTCATCAAGCGTCTGCCATAACACGAGCCGCGAGTGCTGTTGCTTGCTGCTGCTGGTGCTGCGCTCGTAGCTCCTGCAGGCGCTCAGCATCATCACGTCATGACCTGATGCGTCGTGTGGAGGCAGACTTGTCAATTTGGTCGGGGCGTCTCTAAAATTTTGATCTGCGTTATCGGATTGAGCCGCTGTCCCCTGGATTATCTCAAGACATGGCTTTCGATACCGTTAAGCTTAGCAATATGTGATTTACTGTTATGTGTGAACGATAAATATGTATTTCAGTGTACCGAGACGCCTTAAATAACGTTTAATAATGATTTTTTAATTATTTACGTGCAGGAGTGGTAGTCCTTTAGTGTATTGTAGGGATTTTCTCTGCTCGGTGAATTTGCTTTGCAAGTTCACATGAGTGAATCTATTGTGGATCGAGTTCAAATTTGAGTGAGCTTTACTTTTCCTCCCTTTTTGTCTCTCTTTGACGAGAGTGTCGCTTTTTTCTCCTGCACTATCGCCTTCGTTTCTGTTTTATTTATTCATCTTTCTACTTTTATCGATTTACGCATGCGGCTTCTTCCTTAGACTATTGTCGGTTACATTCATCGAGACGTTAACATTTTTCAGTCATGTAGAAGAAAATATGTATTTGGTTATCATCGAGTTTTACGTCCCGGACTCCTCTAATTGGTTAGAATGGGTGAAACGCTGAAAACGAGGGTAAAGAGAGTAAACTAGTTTCACTCATTGGGATATTGAAACGCTACATTGATTGTTTAAACTTTTATTGGAGATGAAATAATTTTTTCATTGCTGCAGAACACTTCCACTCACGAAGATCAGTGCGTCCAATGTATCGCAAAGCAGTTCATATGGTGTTCTACATTTCATGTTTTTTTCCCAGCGCTGTATTTTGTAAGCCAAGCCTGTTATTGTGAGCAAAATATTTCAGTATTGCCAGGCAGGGCGTAACTAGTGAGAGGCTTTCGCAGCGCCGTAAACCTCATTACTTCATCGGGTGTGAAAAGCAAGGCGCTCTTTGCACCGGGATTTCCGCGCCTCTCACGTGCGGTCGCGAGTTATGACTGGTGCACATCAGGTCTACTCCGCCGCGATGTCAGGGAACGCCGCGATGCAACAAGCGATGTCAGGGAACGCCTACTACTACTCCGGCCGTCTGTACGCTACGTCTTCAACAGTTTCTTGTCTGCTCAAATATCTCTTAATCTTCATGAGCAGATTCTCGTGTATGAGTGCGTCAACACGTAGTCATGAGTATAAATAGATGTGCATCTGTATCTGCTGCTCCTCGTCTGCATCGACGGATTCTCACTGGCATGTGCAGATTTCGGTCATTGCTAATACCTATGTTATTTTTTTAGCTAAGAACTCCACACAAAATGTTTCGAAACTGGAGACGTGTTCAACGATTCATTCTGCTAAGCGTCTTATTTCTGTTTGTCAAACTATTGTCAATAAAGAACAATTTATAAAATATTCTCGGATGCACAGTATTAATTTCGGGGTGAACAATAACAACTTTTTCTTGCCGCACGCATGTTCGCACAGAATAAAGTTCAAGTGCGAGTGCTGAGTTTCGTGATGCACGTTGTAAATGGTGTACAGATGCGTTTGTGATAATGCGATAAATTTATATTTTTGACTATCGTGTGGCTCTCATTGTTGAAACATGCGAGTTAAATATTTTAATGTCTTGAACAATATTATACGTGGTCTGGTCCCTATAATAGAGATTTAACATCTAAGGCATTTTGAAAATATTTTGTTCTGCGTTCTTTTAAAACACGTACCATTCTCTCTCTTTTTGGACAGATTGTGAGCAAACGTTCTGATCTCTATCATCTTCATTCACAGTAGAACTATTTTTATTAAGTAATGCTTACTCATTTTTTGGTCCTTGAGCCATGCACCGACCCACACTAAGTTGTCCTATTTGCCGCTTGTTTTGTTTAATCTGTAAAATTAGTAATTTTGTGAGTTTTTATGTTACGTGATTTTTGTTCATTATCTGCACATTTCTATAGTTGAATGTGAATTAATTTATTGTTGACGTTGACAAAATAAAACCTTGCGGGACATAATCGTTCCACAATGTGTATCGAGCGAAAGTTTATTTTAGCGTTTTAATTTAGGTTATTTATTTGACGGTGTCTTAATATTTTCAGCGGCGATAAAGCTCAGAATCTGTTTTTATGATTAAGTTCCCGAAAGCAAAATGTTTACTGAAAAAGTTCAACTTTCTTCCAGTTGGTCCAACATCAGCTTTTACGATTCAAAATTGGCCTTGAAATCCAAAAAATATATCTCAATACCGTTGCACGTCCCACTCTGTTGCACGCGAAGAGTTCGTAGAATACTTTGAGATATCTCAGCAAACATTCGTGTTGCCCTCGAATCTCTTTTTTGCGAAGTCTTGCGTGCGCGGCGAAGCTCATAACGACAGGGCGTTTGATGGAGGCCCCCGCCCGTGTAACGGAGCCGTCACTGTCCGGCGCTCTCATGAGCTCGAGCTCCTCATGCTCACACTCGTCCTAATTGAGAACACATCCACCGAACACCTCTTCCTGCGCCATGGTGCTGTGTGCTCACTTGCACACAGGTGCCTTCTCAACGATTTACCTTCTGTTATGTGTTTTCTGTGCGGGTTGCCTTCTGTTATGCGTTTTCTGAGCGAGTTGCCTTCTGTTAAGCGTTTTCTGTGCGAGTTGCCTTCTGTTATGTGTTTTTGTGCGAGTTGGCTTCTGTTAAGCGTTTTCTGTGTGAATTGCTTTTTGTTATGTGTTTTTGTGCGAGTTGCCTTCTGTTATCTGTGTCTTCTGTGCGAGTTGCCTTCTGTTTTCTGTGTCTTCTGTGCGAGTTGCCTTCTGTTTTCTGTGCGAGTTGACCTCTGTTTTTTGCCTTTTGTGCGAGATAGCTTAGGTTACCCATGCCATCTGGGCGAGTTACTTCTTATTCTCTATCATCTTTTGAAGTGGTCGTGCGTTTTGTGGCTCCTACGCAATCTTAACATACCTTGCACTTGAACTCTGTGACTGCATTCCGATTCCGTGCATGAATTTTCTTAATGAAAACACAAATTATTCGAACGTCAAGTTTGCAGAGATACACTTATCTAAGAAATTCTTTTAGTGCGATTCACGTTTTATTTCCGTCGGCCAATTGACAAATTTTCAGTGTTGCAATAAATTCTATAATTTATTGCAACACTGAAAATTTGTTATATTTATATTCGTTTCGGTTTGTCATATTTTGTTCTCATCCACTGTGTAAGTTCATTGCATCGACTGAAAAAATAGGTGGAGCGAACTGAGTTGTATCTGTTTATCTACTCAAATCCCTTCATAAGAAGAATCGAGTCGTCTCAGACATGCTACCCATTTTCACCATGAAAGATATTTCATTGCATTCAAGACAGCAATAAATTATCGTGGCTTAGAGTTATTGTATAATAACTGGAACATTTTGTTGAGCCGTCAGTGTGCTGTAAAGGATGTCTGCGGCTGCGCAACAAGATCACACCCGTGCTCCCGGGCTACAGAAGGATGGAACACTACTTGACGAGCGTTGAAGTCTCCTTGTGCTGTACCTTCTTCTGTTCGGCCAACACAAAAAGTTCAGATTCATGTTCATTTTATTGCCGCTGGTGCTGGGGTATTTTCAGTTCATCATAATTGAGCAGTACCCAATTTATCATTGGCAATACAATCCTATACATAAAACGCTTGGGGTATCTACTCGATACCTTGATGAAAAACAGGGAAACTAAATAGGGCAACGAACGCTTGCATAATTATAATGTGAACATCGAGTCTTCAAAATTAGCACTTGATAAACATTGTGCTCATGTATTAGTTATTTTCAAATTTTGTTTCATAAAGAAATTTTGATAAATGCCGTTTAACAAGGACTACGCAGTAACACTAGTGATTTGTTTTTGCTGGAAATTTCTGGGTTATTCAAGAAATACTTGTCAAAGGCCGTAATATGTAAAAATTTTCATTCATTTGCCATTTTTGTGTAATATCAAGTAGAGAGACGCGCAACAATCTGACAGTTATATTTTAAAGACATTTATATAATGAACATAATTATATTATTTATTGTGTTCATTTATATAATATCAGGACATTATAATGGTCTGCTTTCTTATCATTTAATTTTTTTCACGTTGTGAGAAGTGATAAGAATTTCAATGTGAATGTCAAAGTTGTTTACTGTGCAGCATTTAGTCATACACCTAGTATTCATTTTAACACGCCGCTTAAAGTCTGTGCATTGAACGGGCATTCCAATATCTGCACTATGAACCAAGTTTCAAAAGGACACAAAGCGAGAACTTAACATGAATCAGTTTGTACATCAAAGAATAAAACTCTGATATCAAAAGTTCACACTTTTGACGCTAAAGGAGATGTGAGGTATAGTTTTTGGTTTGAGGGTTCTGCACTGTAATGTGACGGGATTGCGGAGCCACACTCGCAGACACAGATTTTTGTTTCTCTAGACAATCTTCGTCAACGTTCTTTTAACTATCGTGTCTGCAGAGCTCATGTTGCGTCACTTAAATATTGCTACGTTGACAGTCGTGTGAGACTTCGAGTAAGTCCAATTTGTCTAGTAATGCCTCTCGGCTAAACGTTATATTTCAGAGTATTTGTTCGGAATGCTTGACAGGTAAGATATCATTGATGATCTGAATTTGTTTGCGAAGAAGAACACACGTAGTCCGACGTATTCTATCGTCCTGTGCACCAGCTAATTATTTTATAGTCTGCAATTTGTAGAAAACTTTTCGTCATGCTCAGTTGGCGCTGCTCATGAACTCAGAGCTGGAATTTGGTTTGTGATTGATTCTTTGCTCTCAGGTAAGAAGAATCGCAAGTCACGTAGTTAGCTCAGCTTCTAGAGCACACGCACTGCACACCGCTGCTCTTCAGCACTTGTTTGCTCACCCTGGTCGGGGGTGCGCGGACAGCTGACCGCCTCTCGATGCTGACTGAACAAATAAGATATTTGCTGATCGATTCTGAGTTATGTATGTCTTAATTTAGGAAGGAAGATTGAAGGATGATTTATTTGATTTTGATTTCTTTCATGCTCATGCCTGAAAATGATTCTTCCTGTTCAGTAATTTTGTTGACTAACGTGCTACGGCTACTGTAGTAACTTTCAGAAGGCAGGTGTGAGCCTAGCAGTTGCAAGGTCTTAAAGTTGCTGTTTGTACGACGCAATTCTCAGTTTATTGCGCAGTTTGAACACACAGAGTCGTCTCCCGTCATAGTACGTGGGTGCTGTACCACCCGTTTTCTTACAAAATGCTGGGTAATTATAAACCTGTGTTGCATTTTCTTACTAAAATCAAGTACTGTATTTTTGTCTATTGTGTCAATGTGATTGCCGTTTGGAATATACGAATACTTTTACTGGGTGCAATATGAGAGCATGCGGTTTCAGTAAAGTAGCTGTGATTTTTTTCAAATTTTAACAAGCTAATGTTTCGCGACCATTTTTTCTCTAAAGTAATCAATTTTTTCTGCGCACTTTGCCGGGGAGGGAAGAGGGCTTCATCGAAATGAATTTTAAACTTCATTAAACTTGAATTATGCTCAGTAGCTCGTCGGAATTCTCTTTTGGACGTCAACTAAGTTTTAACAAACCAAAAAATAGCTCGCAAATTTCTTGCCCGCAAATTTTAAATAACTGATTAAAAACGTAGGCATTACACAGGTTTGCACGACGTCAGAAGTGGCGATGCCTGTTATGATTTTGGCCCAGTTGGAGTTGGCTTTCACCCGTGCACTATCGTGCGTCTGACGTTGAAATGCAGTGATTCGATGAACCTCTTAGTGAGACGGACCACCGCACCAGGTGGCAGGCGTGAATAGCTACCTGCGGTAGATTTCAGTCGCTCCGGTGCGGCGGTACGGCGAGGTGTGTGTCGTGAAGGCTAAGCGTTCTTGGCTGGCTGTAGATGTTCTGAACTGCAGATCATATCGTCGTCCTGCAGGACCAGATACAGAGGTTCATTTAGGTACTCCTAGCGTCACGTACGTTTTTTTTTTAAGGATCAAAACGAGTCTTATCGACGTGCACAGGTTGAGCGCACTGTTCACAGATAGTGTATTTTATGCTGTAGTAACTTATCATACTATCGGTTTAATCGCTTATAACGAGACTCGAGAGACTGTTTCGGTCATGTGCGCTTTGTAGGGGGATGATGCGTTAGAACTGTGCTTGTGATGAAGACATCAAATGTCTGTTAACGAAGCTCTGTCCAAACTAGTGGACGAGAGGAAAGTTGCTTTTATGAAACTTGCTTGAAATATGCGCTGACTAAAACTGGTTAAAATTTAGCCTTGATATTACGTAGATGAAGATTTTGTGTTAGACATTGTGACCGTCATGATTCACGAGCACAGATGTTGCTGCTAGAGGCCCACGAATTTGCTGTATTCCAAACAACGGCGCGAACGGATGCCCCTCCTTGAATTCAGTCGCATAAACGACTATCGTGTGCTCTTTTGATGTTTTTTCTTTCCTAAGCATTAGGAATTTATTCGGCATCTGAGTAGTGCGGTAGATAATTATATAATTGGAACGAAATACGGAAACTTTGTGAATGTATCATGCAATTATAGTTAGAATTTGCTAATCAGTATGGAATGAATGCTAGATTCGAATCGCTTTTACATTTTTCGAATAGATAAAATATGTTGTTTTGAAAACTAGTTCTCTTTCATCGATTTTAAGATCTCAGATTGAATATCACGTTAAGATGAGTGCGGTACCTATGTCTTGTTTTGTAAATGTTTGCACTTGAAATGCACTGAATAATTTGAAATGCTATCGAGTGTGCGACTATGATAATTGAACCCCTATTTTTTTTATCAAACTTCACCCCATTTTCGTCAGATTTTTATACAAATACGTTGATCAATTTCATTTTCGTACGTTGAGATGACATTCGATAATTTTTTGCAGTCTTTAAATTAAACTGATGCTTGGTTTAGGGTTAACAGAATGACGTTACCAACCAAACATGTGAAAAAGTACTCGTTTACAAAACTGGTCAGCTTTCTTAATTTACGACGGTTTCCTCGAGCGAGGGTAATACCTTCAATTCATCTGGTTAACCCGAAGTTCCCTTTGCTTTTTAGTTTTTGTGGTACTCAGTCAGGCAATTCTATCATTTGATCCAAATCAACAGGTTCAACTTTCCCTTGGGAGCTCTTGTATCTATTTTTATGGAATTGAAAAATATCGAGGATTTGCAGTCATTTCGGGTACTTCGTCCCGTTGTTTCCGAAATTGCTTCGCCCTCACATAGCAACGGAAGCAAAATTTTGTTTGTTGGATTATACGTACAAAGTCGTCATTCTCAAGTGCTGCTGCTAATGAAGATTTAAATTCGACAGTTGTGCTTCTGTTCCCAATTTCTCAGGGAGAATTTTGCTAACTTTTCATCGGACAAACCAGCTTCCTTGACGTATCGGTGAGTAACAACATGCTATATCCTTTAATTAAGTCCTTTCACCTCATTCCTATTGCTCATAAAATTTTGAATATTAAATCAAAGTTTTGTTATTCAATCCTATTGGATTAGTGTTTGTGATTGTGTACGTTTCAAACAAATTAAGTTTTGTGATCTTCGTCTCATTAATTATATAATTTAATTTCTCTGATTGAATACATCAAGGATTATTAAAATTTCCACCCAGGTGCTAAATGAACTAGTCAATTCTACCTTTCACTAATCGTATGTTTAGTTATCTTTTCGTGATAAACTTAGATTCTATTGTCTTGCGCAACAACATGGTGTAGAAATATATCGCTCACGGCGTATTGTTTAGTTGGTGAGTGGTATGATGATCTAAAGTTAAATAGCTGTTATAGAATGTCATGTTCTGCAGATGTTGGATCATTGGTACTTCCGGAGGAAGCGCGAGTGAATCTCATCTACTGATATCTATTCTGTAGGTTTTAATGTACGAAGATTACAAATTAAAATTCGCATTATGGTGCAGCTACATTAACCGCTCTTGATTAGTTTACTTCACCTTCATTTTCTTCCTAACTCTGAATTAAGATCAATGACGGCGCTTCTATTTTTTTTAAATCTTTCCGTGAATATCTTTTTCTTCAAATGTGGGTTTGCTTTATTTCTCGACTGTCCGAACGGAAACCGAAAGTCGTGGTATTTTTGCGCCACTTCCTGGAAAGGTTCAGACTTCTTGTTACTACAGCCGTATCCTGCCAATGGTGATATCCCCTACAAGACTTTCTCACGCCGCATGATTGCCTCAAACGAAAGTAATTCCTGCAAAACCTTGATTAGCTCAGTCCCCCTTTTTCCTAGGGAAACGATTAGTCTGAAAAATTCAGACAGGAAATTCTATGACTTCTCATCCTGTCTCTTAGCAGCACTAAACGATTGACTACTCGATGTATAGCTTTGCAAGAACTTCGATCGCGTCTCTCATGGTTCGGCAAACTTGTATGCCATTATGAGGCCTGTGTGTATACCTGCTTAACGCTTTCAGGCTCAGGCAGAGGGTTAAGTTTTGTTACTAAATAGGCAAACTCTGTCGAACGTATTAACAAATTAAAAAGCAGTAACGCATGTTCATTTTCATAAACTGCTACCTAGACACATATTTTTCAGTCTTTTACAGCTCTATGCTTGTATATGAATGCACTGCAGCATTTTTTTGAAGGCCTCCCTCAACGTACCGTACAACCTAAAAGAGTTAATGTAGTTCGTCTGTCACAACTTCAAAACTTCTGCTGTGGCTGTAGATTTTCTAGATTCTCGAGAAAGATGAAATGTAGAGGAAAGTTCATGTTTAAGATTTCATACTGATCAGAAATAAGGATTATCGAACTGCTATCAATTGCAAGGGAAATTCACTGACGATGTCAGTACGCAGCGTGCACGGTGACAACATCTCCAGAGATGGCTCAAGCTATCCGCTGTAGAATCAGACACGTTGTTTACTAGAGCTTGAGGATGTAGTTTCGTGTGTAACGAGGCCCTTTCTTTCCGTTTTACTTTTTCTTTCACTTTCACGTAGGGTAGGTTAGGGTACCATGGAACAAACATCCACAAGCGTTTGCAGCTCTGCATCAGTTTACTACATTATTCATTTATAATTTATTTTTCAAGCACGTCATAAACGGCTATTTACCCAAGACTTTTTTTGTGCAGCAATACGATATTTTAGTTGGATTATTTCCGTTCAAATAATCCATAATCTCGCAATTAAACACGTAGAAAATGGGTCATTCTGTATAGATTAGGAATACTTTTTGTGTGTCGCTGCGGGCTAATCAATCCTCCACCATGTCATGGTGCGGAAGCTGAGCTCCGACGTGCACCTGAGCCTTCAGCCACACCGTGTCTGTGCGCTGCCGTGCTGCTAAGTCTGAATGTAGACTACAGCTAAGTGTCGGGCAATATACCTGAGCTATATTGAAATTCTCTATACCCTAANTTGGATAAATACTAATTTTGATTTGTCAATACTATGGACTACTATTTACCACAATAGTAAAATAATAACATGAATATGATATTATAATGTTTTCATTTGATTTTTCAAGGGTCATATTTCAAAACTAACTAAATACACGGTAATCTTAACATAGAGTTAGACTACCTAGGATAGTAAATCTGATCAGCGACAGTGTTTTCCAGTCTGATTTGAACTTTGAGACCAGGCATTGATGATAGTACTTTCATCCTATGCAACATTACAGCAACAATTGAGTTTGTTTGAGATTTAATCAGATTAAAACTCTTTGTATAAGTGTGCAAATACAGTCATGGGCTCATGGATTGAATTTGATAGTATGTAGGTCNCTCTTTATATAAATGTGCAATTACAGTCATGGGCTCATGGATTGAATTTCATAGTATGTAGGTTTAGGCTAGGCAGAATTTAAAGCCAGTTATTTATACTTAGATACGGCTACGGGTCTAAATAAGTTTAAAGATGAGTACACAATAAAAGGTCTACATGCATAGGAAATTAGGATAAATTAAATCTTACCTTGCATGTTTTCAGGACAAGCAAACTTATTGAGCTTTGTTTTGAAAGGACTCAACTTTCGA
>VOMN01117112.1:0-31422 GCA_014899125.1 Orchestia grillus
CAGGAAGCTTTTCGTAAGCAGCTTAAATAAATGCACAGCTTGCGAAGGCTTCTCCTTTGCCTCCAAACTTTCCAAAAATGCCCCCTCCGTCCTTGAAGAGAAATGAGTAACAAGAAAATATCTTGAAAATGTTTGGGCCACACTGGGTTGACGCCGGTTTGTGTGCATGGTGTCCATTCGCATATCCGCGAGCTGTTGAAGGAGACCGTTTCCCTCNGTCTAGTCCGAACGCTGCCAGCCGCCCTGGCATTGAACGGTGGCACAACACACATTCTGTCAAAACAAATGTGCTGAATAAACCACCATCGGAAAAGCGGTGGTACAGGATCCAATTAGAGTCGATATAAACACCATCAATGAGCACCATTATACAACGAAATCGCCCAGGCTACCGGCGTAAATACGGTGACCTGGCAAAACTTTTACTACTCCCTCAACCAGAGAGTGAGTGCCTTCAAGAAACCATGCTTGGAAATGTTGCACCTCTCCAACTAGCAACTGTACTATTGAAATTTTTTCCCCGTCTGAAACCCCTATACATGGCACTGGCATGGCAACTCTGATCAGAAGTAACTAACCTTCATGCTTGTCCTCTCCGTTTACAAACAGAACTTCAAACTCGAGTCTTCCGGATTAATAACAATATAATTACCATACGTAATATTTGTATATCTCCAGCAGAAGTACTTACGGAAGCTGTACTCCCAGACCTCTCTAACCAACTACCATATCCTTTCCTTATCATCGGTGACTATAACGCGAAACACATTTCGGGCAACCCAAGCATAAATTCACAGGGTCAAGCTGTAGAACATCTTTTAACCTGTGACCACGTGTGCATTCTCAATACAGGTGAAATGACACATTTTCACAGTCAAACTGGTACCTCGTCTGCTATTGATTTGAGCCTATGCTCCCCCGACATTTACCCAGAGCTAGCATGGACCAAGGATGATGACCCACACGGGAGTGACCACTATCCAATCTTCACAACATTGCCGGGAGATGAACCTGTAGTACGAGCCTCCAGCTATATTATGAAACCAGCGGATTGCAAGACTTTTACTATCCTTACCCAGATGGTGGCTCTTGAAGAAGCAGCTCCCGCAGATATGGTGGACAATTTCACCGAAGTTATCCATACGACCACCAGTATAGCAATCCCGACGTCCCGCGGAAGGACTTTAAGACGTGGCGTTTCATGGTGGAATAATAATTGCACAAGGGCGAATGTCGCAAGAAAAAGAGCGCTTCGTAGATAACAAAGAAATGGCACAATAGCCAACAAAATATCGTACAATCAGGTACATATGCACAGGTACAAATATCGTGAAGGTGGTGAAGGATTCTGCGTGGAGAGCATTATGGAAGAAATGTGTCTCATCCCTGGCCTCTGACGGCAAGAGTTTGGAAGCGAATCCAGAAGATGATGGGCCGAGGAGTGACGGAGACCTTACATTCTGAATGGCGATGTAATCGAGACACTGACCCGCTGCAAGTGGCCTCGATCTTGCTGAGAATTTCGGGGACATTAGCAGTGGACATCACTACCCACACGCTTTCGCAGATAAAAGGAAACAATTAGAATCACCAAGATTTCAACTTTACAGTAGCTACAACCTCCATTTGTACAGATACAAGCACTACATATACAACGGTCTTATAACAATTCTGGAACTTTTTCTTGCCCTGAAAGAAAGTAAGAATACGGCACCTGGATCACACAGAATCTACTGCAAGATGTTGAGGCATTTGCACCCAAGTGCAATTGCTGCTATGCTAACAATATATAATAAAGTTTGGACAAAAGAAAAACATTTCCGCACACCAATGGAGAACAGCTACCGTTATCGCTTTTCCCAAACCTGGTAAACCTCCTAATGAACCACCCAGCTACAGACCCGTCGCCTTCACCAACTGCGTCGAGAAGCTGCTTGAGAAGATAATGTAATATTGATGAGACATCTTGAAACCCACAGTATGATCTGTCAACAGCAGTTCGGTTTAGACAAATGCGGGGCAACAAAGAAGCTCAGTCGGATTCACAATTATCAGAGCAAAAACTAGACTAATGGACGACATTTAGTGTGCATTTTCTTCAACCTGAGGAAAGCGTACGATACAGTTTGGAGGTGCGGTATTCTCAGGGAAGTCCACCGGTTATGCATCCGAGGCAACATAGCCTTGTATATCAGGGAGTTTTTACGTGTGCGTACCTTCAGAGTCGAGATGAGACAGTGCACCTCCACTCTTGTGGCACAAACAGAGTTCCTCAGGGTAGCGGACTCAGCCGTGGCCTTTACTATCTATAAACCAAATTTTATCTGATTTGACAAAAGGTCAATGGATTCATTCACGTTGATGTCATACTGTGCTCGTCTAAGTACCTTCCGGCTCTTGAGCGGAGATTGCAAATAGCAAACAACCAAGTCGCTGAGTGGGCAATTGATAGCTTCTCTTTTTCAGTGGAAAAAACTGCAGCCATACACATTAGACCGCTGCGCTCCCATGAACTGGGCCCTAATCTTTTCCTAATGGGAGGGCGCATAACTTTTACCACCTCCGCCCGTATTCTCGGTGTGAATCTGGATGGGAAACTCATGGAAGCCTCATATTGTAAAACTGAAAGCTGACTGTACGAAGAAGCGCAACCTCCTGAAGTGCCGCTCGAGGCGAACCTGGGGTGCGGATCGTCAGACACTTCTTCGTCTATTAAACTCTGATTCGAGCAATAATAGACTATGGATGCATCTCGTATCAGCCATCAACAATGAATGTCTTGACGCTGTTGGACATGGTCCATTACACTGCCGTAAGAACATGCACCGGAGCATTCCGCACGACACCGATAGATAGCCTTCTGGCTGAGTGGAAAACCGTCGCTACACCAGCGTAGAGTGCAACTTTACAATTTTTGACTCATGAAAGTCTACTACCAGAAACTCAGACCTTTCTAAGTCTCAATAGCTACAACACAGAACAGAAAACTTTCCCTTACTACCTCCCATCTTCTTATGACTATTCAAGCCTAGCCCGCAACTTAGACCTTCCAAGCCTTAGAGTGTCACCGCATTTCAAACTGAGATCCAAACTTACCGCATACAAATAGAAACCTTCTGCCCTTTTTGTGGAACATCGAGATACTATTCACTCTACTTCCACTTGCGCTGAACTATACTAATCTCAGAACACACTATAAAAAAAACTGCGCTGCCTGGGATCTCGTCAAGCTGTACCGGCTACACTCAAATAACAGTCACTTACCGAGGCGTCGCCCACTCCCGGTAAGTAACTGATGCCACGTACCGCTTTCAGTGCTTCATCTTCTCGCTGAATGCCCCAGATGGGCTGCATCTCCTCTCCTATATTACCCAGCACTTGGAGCGTGAACCCTGTACATACTCTTCGAGGAATGCTCACAGAATACTCGAAACATTAATTTAAAACTGATACACTAAGATCTTTTTCATGCCAGTGCGGATTAATTGAAGAAATACAGCATCTTTTCAACCTTCGTAATTCTACTCCAATGATCCGAGGTCCGAGTTCACTGCGCGAGATGATTTCGGAACTCTTGACTGAAGATCCTGGTGCCAAGCGTCTTGGGAGATGCCTGGAATTACGTGACCTCACATCTCAAGTTACAGTTTTGGCGTGCTGGGACCTTACCTCTTGGACATCGATGCGCGATGCCAGCCAGAAGATGCCAAGAATACAAGGAATAAGATCTTTTTTTAAGCTTTTATAATGCTAACCCACTTTGAAATTCATCAGAAATACAACTGAACACCGTAACAAAATTTGTGTTTTACCGTGCGAGATAGAACCTTTATTAATTCCAACAAGTTTTGCCGTTGGGTTTTCAATGCCTTACAACTATTGGTGAGGTGAGGGATGCGAGGAATGTGGTTCAAACTTCTTCTTCCAAGGGAAGTACTCCGCAGTCACGTGAAAAGCCTCGAAGGGTAAGATCCTGAAGCACCAGTTATCAATGGCTTACTGCTACTACTATACTTTCTACTTGTGAAAAAATTTCAATATATTCATCGACGTATTGATCCCGCACAATACGTTGAGATGTTATGTTTTGTTTGGTACTTGGTTTTGCTGCATTAGTAAAATCTTGTGAGGATTTGCGAGCAGTTTTTGGATGTAATGAACTTATTGACTATATATTTTCACGCTTGCGCCACCTATCAGGTCAATCGACTATAAGGATTATTTGCAAGTGTACTGAAATTGGGTAACAGCGGCTTTAAGTTTAACACGTAAATTATCAATTTTATCTGCGCACATTCAAGTTTATAATTTCCTATTATCTGGTAATCACTGATCGTAAGTAGATACACAAGGACAAAACGCATGCCTATAGCAAATGGAAAGAACGAGAAAGAATAGAAAACTGATACTCAAGCCACTGGTATCTTCGCCTGTCTGGCACCGAGTACTCAAAACGAACGACCAAATTTATGAAGAAAGAGTTTAATCGACTCTGGAAGACGTTTCAAAACGTTTCTCGAGTGATACCGTTGACGATCTTCATGATTACGTTTCCGCCAGGGTCACCAGCACACTGCAAATATGAACCCCAGCCCCGACTAGATATATCGTTCAAACCGCATTGCAGGGTACAAAACGAGTTTCCGCCCACAACCGCCCAGAGCTTGTCATGAAAATGAATACTTAAATGAGAGGAATAAAGTGCTTGACGTAAAAAAGAGATTGGACCGAGTGAGGGCGAGCGCTTGGAAAGATATGGAAATGAAGTCGGTCGCCAAATATAGGGCAAGACAGTCTTGCTGCTCTCCTCCTCTACAAGGAAGCATGGATTGCAAGGCACTACGACGTGCCAGAGGTATATTTGAGGAGGGACAATTGACCCTAGTAGGTGTCTCTTAGTTCGCGAGATGCAAGGTGTTCGACAGTTCAACGATTGTGTACCGGCCCTGCCTTGCCTTGGCTAATGTCTTTTACTAAGATGGAGGGTAAAACTATGTTTCGACTTTAAAAATATGAATACATGAACGTAATCAGAAGGTACAGGAAATAGTTTTTACATTAAACGCACGTGTTCTTACGTTGTAGAATTCGAACGCCTAATGAAATTCAGGAAAGAAATGTTCCTCCGTTGAAATTGACAAGTTATACGTCAATAAGGAATTCGTACTCACTGCGCGACGCATACACTGTAGTTGGAAGGGGTTGAGAAGAAAAAACAGTATTTCTTCCAACAGAAATTTACTTAGAATTTCATGTTGTGGATGAAACGCTTTCCTCTGAGCCCGAACTCCGATCGGAGGTATTTGACCAGAACCTTCTTGTCCTTGCGAGTCTTGATGGCAGCGAGGAGCTGGCGATCAATGGACTTCTGATCAGCAACACGCTGCGGTGTGGGCCCCTTCTTCGACTGCAGGTACAGAAAAACACGTTCAGTAAATACCAACAGCCACGCAACAACAGAAATCACCGATACTTAGTAGCAGTAAAATAATAAAAACTCTACTTTGTAATAGTTGTTGAGACAAAAAAATCTACCTAGTTCCAGAATTTCAACTTCATCACAAAAACCAGTTTCTGAAATTAAATCATCTCGTCTAATTTCCCGTAAGATTGACTCCAAGAAGTTACACAAAGATGTCTTCCCTTTCCTTTACTCGTAAAACTCGTTTGTACGCTTAATGCGTCTCAAAAATAAAGTCCTAGGAATTAGCCTTCGTAATTTAAAACTAAATTCTATAATTCAGTAAAAGTAGGTGTCTAAAACTCTAAGCGCTAAGAGCAGCTACTCGAGTAGTTCTTCGAAAACGTGCCCTATTCTTGCGGAACAAATTTACCATATAACGAGGACGAAAAATCGTCCAATATATACACTCAAAAACATCAACACGGGCTTACTTTACACATTTATGACACGTATGAACTTTTCACAGGCCAGCGTTCCCTAAAGAGGAACGTTTCATTAGGCAGCTGCAACTTGTTTGCAAAAGGCCAAGTGTAGTTTTAGCACCAAAAAAATTCAGCCTGCAATGGGTTAAATCTGAAGTACTACTACCGACTCGAGCTAACACTGTATTTTTTACTTAAAAATGGCTTCTGATACTACCAGGAGGATAAAACTGTAAGCCTATAAAACTAATCAATTAATCCCTATGGGACAATGCGAGGCATATAACAGATAAAACAAGTAGCATCACATTAAGTAAAAACGCGTTAGTTTTACCTTGTCCTTGGTTGTGAAAATTTCTTCCTCAGCAGACTTCTTGCCTTTCCTGGGCTCCTTTGCTGCCTTAAAATAGGAGTCATTGATGTGCTTGGGGATCTTCACATTGTCCATGTTAAGACGAACACTAGTAGCAATGAGGTACTTGTGGCAGATGCGGCGCATTGGCACTCCGTTGACAGAATATGGGCCAGTCACGAGGCACAGACCAGTCTTCTTGAGCTGCTTCAGGAGCACAACGCGCTTGCACTTGTAGCGACCAGCAAGCATGATGCAAACAGTGCCAGGCTTGAGGCTACTGCGTAGCTTGAGATTTCCGCGAGTGCGGTGTACTCTGGGCCTGTAGAACAAAAAATATGTCTATTAAAAAGTTCAAATTTCCAAACTCGTGATCCTTACACCTATATCACGATACGAGAAATCAGATACGTGGACGAGATGGCAACACACTGAAATAATCATAAATAATAAACTTTGAATAGAGTGCACTTTAGCTTCCTATTGTTTTACCTGGTAGTAAAATTTTAATGGAAAGAATCACGTTTACAACTATTCGAAATAGAAGGGGGCCAATGTACGAAAGCCTGATAGATTTAACGAGAACAACTGGCAAAAATAAAACCACAAAGAACCAAGATGAGACAGCCAAGGTTTGATTAGAAGCATAAAAATGTATACAACATACTTTGCCTTTTCTTTATATTAAAGTAGCAGATGTCAGACCTGAAAGAACGTTCTACCTGTAGCATGAATCAGGTAATCGAACAATTGTAATTATAGTTGCTACAATTTCAACTAATTTTAAACAAGTGTTTTACAGGTTTCATTGTTTCCCCCGCTTCTTTTATTTTTATCCCCTAAAAAAATCAAATATTGGACTTTGTTATTTAGAAAGTTTTCCGGGTGTTACAGTGCCGAGGTTTCAAACTAGCCATCACATAGCTTCAACGCCCCATCACCTTTGCGATTTTCAACTAACTCAGCAGAGCTAAGTAAGGACCACTAAACGAGTTGCCCGTCAGCATACCTATGTCATCTCTTGAATCCAGGCAATCCAGAGACGCATTTCCGTGCTTTAACCATCACGAGTTTACAAAACAGCACAAAATGAAAATTTAGAACTTACAAAACAAACTTACTTGAAGTAATTCTTGCTTGCCAGTTTCCTCATGTTGAGCTGAGTCTCGTACACGTGTCTCATCTTGATAACGCTGTACCTGTGGGGGGGCTTGGCCTTCATCGCCTCCTTCAGGGTCACTACCTTGCCGTCCTTAGCCTTCTTCTGGGCCTGAGCCAAGACCCTCGCGCGAACCACCTGTAAGTTACAATGAAAATTAACATATGTGCTTTTTGACGCGCCCTAATACTTTACTGACACTAGCTTGGTAAGAGTAAATTATTCTTGATATAAAACTTCATTTGCCATTCTACATAAATTAGCTCCAGTCTAATGATGGAACTGGCTTGTATAACACCACTGATGCATACAGGGTTAAATTTCTAGCAAGTTTCTTTACATGGTAGAAAGCAATATTTGAAACTCAAGCCCAACTCTTTACTAATTTTTTTAAAGTAATGAAACATAACTATAGGTTTCGAGTTGAGAAATGCTTCCGAATAATAAAAGATAATAATTAGTGATAATAATAAGAATAATATCACTAATACATTTAAATTAAAGCTTGAAACACTTCCACGCAGAAATGCACATTGTACCGTTTCTATGAACTTAATAGAAGGGAAACGGAAAACAACCCAAGTGAAATGAGTTGATAATACGGTTGACTTTCAAGAATGTAAAAGAAAAATTACTGCCAGCACAACTTTAAAACCTACAAGTGTTCGTTCTAACAAGTGTTACTGACTTGGGTGAATAATGAATACAATTTAGCCTAGCCAACAAGAAGGCATTTAGTTACTCTTGCACCTTGACTTGGTTACTTGAAATCCACTTCGATGACGCGAATCAAATCTACACTGCATTCACTGGCATCCTCAATCTAGACCAGAGCACTAGGAGAGAGAAGTATCGTTTGTCCAAATAAAACAACAGTCTTGTGTTCGATTCCTTCAAAGCAGTCCAACTCTAAGATCAATAGAGACATATTACAACAGAATAATATGTACAGGACTCAAAAACACAATGCACAATAAAAATAATGATTACATTTTCAGCTATTAGACCAAAACAGATCTCGTCAAGATGGTTCTTGTAGACATATCAAACCAATACAGACCTTGACACGCTGGTTCTTAGCGATCATCTTGATCCTGCGAGACCTCTTGCTGAGGCGCTTCCTGATGGCACGAAGTTCTTTGACAAATTGGATAGTGCCACCCTTCCTCTTGAAGACCTGGATCTTCCTCTTGGCGCGGTTCAAGTCGCGCTTCATAGCGGGAGGAGCTCCATTCAGCTTGGCATACGCAGCAGCAGGGCCTTTCTTAAGGTCATCCTTGGGCAGGCCTTGCACCTGTACACCAAAAAGGTGATTATGAAAGAATCATAACTACTACATGATAAAATACAGCTTCAGCGTGGGTAACAAAAAATGACAAAGTACTTGCACAACACAGGAGAAAATTTATAAGCACTACTTTTGTGTAAAAAATAACATTGAATAAGACTAATCATTCGAGACTGTAGCACAACCAGAATACATGAATTTTTCAACATTCAATTGAAAATAAATTAGGAGGCCATACAATTAAAAAATATAATTTAAAAAGTCAATTTTTTAGAAGAAACTTGAAAAATGTTAAAAAATCTACACTGGTATCCTTGATCTTAACCAGAGCACTAGGAGAGAGAAATATTGTTTTTCCAAACAAGACCTGCATGCAGCCTTGTGTTCAATTCCTTAAAAGCGGTCCAGCCATAAGGTCAATAGGGACATATTACAACAGAATAACAGAACAGAACTTTCATATAATAGCAAATAAGTTGGAATCTGGATGCCTCAACATTTTTTGTAATTTCACACAACTTTTAATTATGTACATGTATGGCAATTTTACTGTTTAAAATTGTCATAATATACTTCTCAAGCCATGAAATGTAGAGCTGAACTGAAGGTACTGTTCTCAAAAAAGGAGTACTACCTCTTAAAATATGCTCATGGACAGTCCTTCGGTGTAACACTGTACACAAATACCAATGATAGCAAATATCAAACTGCTCATTTTCAAAACTTATAAACTTCAAAAATTATTCTACACCAAAGTTTTCATGAGATCAACAGAATACTCTGATTAACTGATAAGTTTTAATACAGAACAGAAGTGGAACCAGTACTCACCAGCTTCCTGGGAAGTTCCTTGTCAGTAAGGGGAAGCCCCTTTCTCATTTTCTTGAGAGCCTGGCGTCTTAATTTGGTCACCATCTTGCCTGTAATAAAAAAAGAACATTGCATAACTGCTTATACTTTTGTCTAGAACATATCAACTCCTTGCAGCTGAAATATTGTACAAAAATTCAAACTTTTATTTGAAGTTCAACACATTTAAACAATAAAAATACTTTTCCGCTCCAAAGAAGCTCATGAGAACACACATTCAAGTACTGTGTGCCATGGCAGAAGCACAATAATATGGGTCACATAAATGAATTCACAACTACTGATCCCTATAACCCTACTCAAATTGGCAACATGCTTTTCAAAAGTTCCAGTAAATACTAGAAGTTCCATTACATTGATTGTAAAATATGAGACACATTTGAAGTCTCATAAGGATTCAATTTTTACACAATGTCTAAATTTTATGCCGACATTTTTAAGTATGTAAAATTGAAGTCATTATACATTTCCTGTATGAGTTTGAAAATTTGAAGGAAATCTAAATTTAAGGTTAAAATGAGCTAATGTGATGATAAACATTAAAATCTTAAAAAAACAGACATTTCAGATCTTGAAAATTCATCTCCAGTAATTTAGAATTTCTGCATTTTCAATTGTTATCCCAAGATCAATGAATGTGGTATTTATGTGAAAGTTATTGTACAATAAATCTCCTTTTCATAAGGTTAGATGGTGTATGGATATGGATATTCCTTTTCTCAAAGTTACTCAGCCAGAGAGCAAAATAAAGGTAACTTTAACACTCGCCTTGGTTTTTCATTCTGAGCCAAATCGCACAGACATCTATAGTCGTTCAATTAACAGAGGATACAATAAAGACACATGGAGAGACATCAATGCTACTTGTTATTGGGTATGACTAAAGAGATGCACCTTTTGTGCCAAGTTGAGCAAATGCAAAACTGTTTTGGACCAGCTACAATTGTTCAAACCACCCTCTATCAGAGAAGCATATGCAGGTAGTTGGTAGTTTTCAAGAGCCGCTCTTTGTGAATTCAGTGTTGCTTAAGCATTGAGCGTACACGGATGTGTTGCTGCACTGTTGAGGTTTTTTCATGCGAGCAAGTAGATTTTTAATATATACATATACACACACCCACAAAAAATTGCTGTTCTTTTCACTAGTTTAGACTAGTTAAAAATAACAGTGGTGTGGTTTTACGGAAATTCAGCATAAATTCTATAGCCATCTGCAAGCGTGAATGTGCTAAATTTCCAACTTCATTCTTTTCCTGTATCAGAATGTTTGGAGAGTAGTTTTTTTCAAATCAAAGGTATAGTATTCCATTTATTTGTTTGGCCAGTTTAGAGCGCCTCAGCCAAAAAAAAAAACAAAAAAATAGAAGGGACCATTTAGTATGAACTTGAGAAAATGAGGAATCTTTGCATAAATGTAAACCCACACAAAATCCCTTGCACATAGAAACAGTAAGTCAAGTCAAAGAAAAGGTAGAAAAGATAAAAACATAAGCAAAGAAGACATGTATAAATATAAAAGCAAAGTGGGCACAAAAGGTATGAAATCCCAAAGGCCTAGTCAGAGCTGAGGTAACTTAAAATTGTCCCCTTCAAGATGCCACTTTCTCATGGCATAGAATAGACAAATTGAACTAATTTAACTACTGCCCGTGGCCTCTTATGCCCTCTGAGGAGAGTAGACAAATTCTACATTTGCAGATCATATCTATGAAATGTGTAGAAAATTGAACAGTTGTTGCAAAATACTACTTGTCATTTCCAATTTTCAAACCATGGGACACTTGTTTCCCTTTTTGATTCTTCTATGTGCCAACAATTATTCATGTTATTATCTACAAAGGAGCATATCAAAAAAATGACTATAATAAGCAAAATATGAATATCATTAGATGAAATAAAGTTAAAAATGTTCATACAGTAGGACAAGTGTTTTAAATTATTGTTTTTAAGTATATACTAATATTTATAGCACAAGTTTCTTTGAGATGCAATTAAGAAGGAAAATGATTCTTGCATGAGGTTATATAACAAGCTGCTTTGCAGTGATCAGTAATTGATAAACGTTTAAATCTTTCAGAATTTCCTTGATAAATTATAGTTTAATGTACTTCCAAGTGCACCCAATTATAAATTGCTGCCCAACTTGCAGGTGCAAATGTATTCTAGTAATTTTACTAAAGTTGAAGAAACAAAAACTTGAAGAGGTGCTCTAATTTCAACCTGTAATCTTGCACAACATTGTACAAAACACCTGCCTTGCAAGTTGGTTAAATTTGACCATGTGATAATGCCCACTACTATCATGAAGAATTATATTCAACTTTTAATGCAGAAATACCAATGACACATACAGGTTTTGTGATGGATTTTTTTCAAGATAAGACACAAATGCTAAACATCCTGTTTGGCTACACCAACAAAATGTAACAACTTCAGTCTTTCATCAGGCATTAATGGTAGAATGATTTGGTTATTCACAATTCAAAAACTCCTTACATTGGAACTATAAATCTTGCAAAACTGCCATTGTGAATTTCACAATTGATACAACACCATACAATATCAATATTTACTTTACTGTGGCTAACTGATCTGGGCATCTTCATTGTACAGAATATATTTTAGTTTCATTTGATCAATATTTATTAAACCAAATTTTAAAATTCCAATGAATAAAAATTTATGTTGAAAGAAACAACCGTTTTCATACCAATACAACATATTCCCAAATTTTAAACATTTAGGCCCATACGTTCATAAACTTTGATAACCATTAAATCACTAATTATATTTATCAATGCAAAATCAATACAACAAATGGAAGTCCCCTAACATATTAAAGAAGAAATCCAAATGCAAATTATAATGGTTATCCAAATACCTTTTAATGGAAATTATGCTTGGAAATCCTTTTAAAAAACAAATCCTACCCTATGACACTGAAATAGAGCCTGTACAATGAGCAAAGTGAGTAAAAAGAAGGAAGCACTTTGCATGGAAATTAGAAAATGTAGAATTTATACACAAGTGCGTTCCCACACAAGATTAACTGTGCATGGATACAGCAAGTTGAGATAAAAGAAGAAAGAATAATTAGTAAAGAAGGTATGAAAATGAAAAGAAAGCAAAGTGAGCACAAAAGATGAAAGTCCTGAAGGCCTAGCTATAGCTCAGGTAACCTAACACTGCACCCTTAGAGATGCCAATCCCCAATAACATAAGATAAATCAACCTTAGAAGAAGAATATTTCTGTTCCATTTTGCAAAAGTACCTCAAAGCAAATAACTACTGCAAACAATATAATGCCACACCAACTCTTCTTCCAGTAACAGACAATCATGCCCTGCACCTCGGTACACATTCTATAACCTGTACACTCAAACAGCTAGTAGTTTTTATCGGAATTCTTTTTCATCAATCACAACTTTTAATGACCCAATCTTGGTGCATTACCATATAAATAAGCTCTGGAATGCTATTTATCTGGTTACACCCTAAACTCAATTCACAAGTTTTAAATTTCCAATTCAATCTAAACCACATTTCATGATGCAAATACACCATAAATATTACTTTGAATGAATATAAATTTAAGCTCGAAAATATTCTTTCATCCTTCACATATACAAAAATTAGTACACGTTGTCACACATTAGGAAATCATGAACGATTTCCTCGAAACTACCTCAAAGTATCACCAGTGAATTGATTATAACACATCACACTAACAGCTGAGACGACGCAACCTTTATATAAGGAGATTGAAATTAATCGAATTTGATGAATTAACATTATAATGAATTAGTATTTGTACCTCAAGAAAATACTTCTCATACAACATGAAAATGATACATCAAATGAGTCATTAGCTGAAAAATTACTAAAGACAACAACTCAAAGTAAACGGTTGCAAATTTCTCGTAGCAGAACATAACGCACGAATACTACAAATAATACTAATCTTGACCTAATACTAGGCTTTCAAATAGAAGTAATAATTCTCCAAATTGAAACAAGTCACAGGCTCCACATAATTAAAATTTCCACATAAACTCGCCATACCTTCGGACACAACGAGTAAGAAAAACAATGTTCGCCGAACCGAGCCGACGGTTCCTTATCGAAAATATTACCTTGAGTATCGTGTGAAGTAAAACGTTCTTACGAGAACGAATGAAGCCTGTGAGCATATGTTGTGTAGAAATAAATAATGCTACATTGTCTTGAACAACTAATTCTTTGGTATCACCCGAAACGTTTTTATCACTTCTGCATAATAGGTTATAGTGTAAGAGATTTTTTCGTTAGAAAAACTTACTTCATAGATATATATTTTATATTGGGGGTTCAGGCGGTTGTACGTTCATTTGGTCCGGATGGATAGAAAAACCCTGGGTTTAAAAGTATAACTTAACTCATATATTTTACAGTCGTAAAGATTTGGGTCTGATTTCGATTGAATAATGTTCTTCGTTGAGAGTGATGGTGTGGTTTGATTGAGTTCATGTGGGTGTATTTAGTTGTACTTAGGATCCAGCTTAGCAATAGCAAATGAAAGTTCTCATTTGTGCAAAAGCACAAATGAGAACTTTATTCATTTTATCATAATTATGAATTATCTAAAAATTCATCAAATGATTAATTACACTGAATGAACTGCATTCATCGCACGTTGTAAACCTATTAATAAAAACTTCACCCTAAAGTTAATTGAACAATTCAGAATAAAACCGCAAAAATATGAAATTTGGCTGCTAAGGGTTATCTAAAGTACAATTAAAGCCCATAACTGTCTTGTTTAGATTTCAACAGGAGCTTTAAACGACAGATGTTTGTTTAATGCTATTGCAAAACTAGTATCGCACAGCTAAGTTTATTTTCGGATATCCCAGGCCCTATTTCGTAAATAATAAGTTATGCCTATTTATTCTTACTTATTGTATTATTATATTCCTTTCAACACTCAAGTTAGTTGTTTTTTAATACATTTTGAAAATTCAGACAAGCAAATGAAATTTAGTTAAAATTTCTGAATTAATGTTTCGTGTTTTTCTGCATTTTACTTTGAATCGTTCTTTGCAAATATTTTGACTTTTTCACACGTAGGTTTGCTTCCTCCGGTAAAAACATTAATCATTATAGATACATTCGTACGTATATCCATACAATTTTATAGTTTTTTATAAAGGAATACGAAAACCATATTACCCAAATATCATGCGTCAACTTCATACATATACAGTAAAGAGCTTTATTTTCGAGTCCATAATTCCTGATAGCTCTTACTCTCGAACAAATTTTTGAGACCATGGATGGTAATTGAGGAACTTATGCCTTGCATCAATAATTCGCAGTTTCAAATCTTACTAGATTTGTAATTTATTTGCATTTAACATTCGTCATCTTTGAATTAGGGAGCTCTGCTGTACGGTGAATCAACCATAATAATACATTTATTTTTTCTGGATAGTCAATCTGGAAGCGTGAATAGTGTGTAAAGGATAGCGTTAATAATTTAGATTATATTAGAGATAATGGAAGAGTTCTAATAAAAGGAGACTCACCTTTCCAAAGAAGGAGTCAAACTCAGAACTACGACCAGCTTTTGTTTTTAAATGCATAACATACTCCCATAGCTTTTCCTTTAGCAGCAAACTACTGTATTACTATTATTATCATTTTACTCTGTTAGTATTATAATTATTCTTACTAGCTAGGAGGGAACGCTACGGTTTTTCAAACTTGCAGTAATATGATTTGGAATTTAGAGAGAATTTCGGTAAATTGTGATTAGAATTAATTTAGGCTTGTAAATATTTAGATTTGAATTATTTTGAAAGCAGTCATTTAATAAGAAAAATTGTTGCTGATGCGACGTACTCGTACAGCCGTACCCTGTACACATGGTAATGCCATAGTTTTTTTAGCTACTCTAGAAATGTCATCGATTACTGGGACCTGCAAGATATGGGATTTTTCTTTACTTCCTCACCTTTCACCCTGTTGTTGTCTCTCTGCCTCTTGACGTTGAACTGTTCTATTTTCCATTATGAGTCATTTCTTAATAATGCAATTAGCGAATAGCTTTTATTTCGACAGCTTTCACTTCATCAAAATCACTGTTAACTATGTCGTTTGCAGCCGTATGCTGGATACGGACGTGAAGTCAAATTTATTTTTGATTAAATATGCTGCAAATATTTTTCAGTCCATTTATTAAAAAGCGTGACACACATAGGTAGGTACAATTGTATAATTCTTGCATAGAAGATAATTCTGATCGAATTAGATAATTTTTACGTGCTTATATCTTGAGCAGAAGCAAGGAAAATAAGTGCCCCGTATAGATCATTTGAATCATTTGAAAAAGAAACTTGTAAGAGCCCATTATACCTATACATTCTAACTTTATTAGACTTGAACGCAGTTAGTCTCCAAGTGATATTATCCTATAAATCAAACTAAAGTGAAATGAGTCAGAGTTCTCCGATAACTTTAAGTTCCGGGTGAATAAGTAGAAATTATAGCTTCAATGCAAGCTAATTTTATGCGCTAACGGTGCCTTTTTACTTTTTTGATAAGTTCTCTGACGCATTTCAATTTTTAATGTCCTACGTTCAAGTAGTCTAGAATACAGCAAACTTTGGACTCTGACAAGGAAACTTTGAAACTACGTAAGCACGAGACGTTGTTCTCTTAAATACGGTTTCTAATATGACACAATTTCGCTTAATTTCTACCACCGATACGTCATATTTCTACAGCTTCTAAGACAGAAATTTTGTGCGGGCAAAATTTCGATAATGAACTACAATAAGTAATCTCATACGCAATAGCAAATTGAGGATGCTCCAATATTAAAACATTAATAACTGTAGTAACCGAAAACAATATAAAAGGAGTACCGACGAGATGTTAATAAAACTGTTGCACTTCGATTAAATAGTTTATTGATAAACGTAAACAAAACATAACAAGATTCAAAAATAAATTACAGGAAGAGATACCGTTGTTTGTTCATAACAGAAATAGGCACAAATGCCTAACAGAATAAACAGAAAGTATCATTTTTTGATGTCAAACACGCGGCAAATGATTTAAATTTATTTCATCCGATATAAAATAATATTCCTTTCACAATATGTATGATGAAATTTGTCCCAAAACATTGGAAACTTTGGCAGCAATTACATGGAAAAATAAAATTTAGAATTTATACGTGGAGGGTGATAAATATTGCGTTGATTCATATATATCATGGGTCTATTCCAATTTAAAATCCACCATAATTGGTGTATGAATAAATTAGAAAAATAATGAATCAACTTTTATAAATAACTCCAAGAAACCATCAAACAGTAACACAAGGTTGACCGATAATGAATATCTGAACAAAAATTGAAGAAACCCTAAGAAGATTTCTAACCATTATTAATACACCTTTAAGTTTCAATCAACTCATACAATCAAATTTGCTAATTGTATATTAATGCGACTTCAAATAGCATCTACGAAACTATCTATAAAATCTATTAGGAACCGTTCTGTAGGTTGGCCTACCGCTCCAGTTAACAGCAGGTAAATTATGCAAGAATTGCATTAATGATGACCCCATTGGGGGACCTGTGCCACGAGGAGAAGAAGGGAGAGCGTGGGGAGGCCTGGCACGAGGACGAACCGAACGATTCAAGTGTGAGGGATTCGACCGTAAAGAGGCACGAATACCTTGCCCGCGTGCGTGTTGCTGGGTGCGCTGATATTTGCCATTTACAGGTTTATTTGAGTTATGTAAGCGAACGCGTTCGAATGTAGAAGGATCTGAGGAGTATAAAGAGTTTTCGTAGAGTTCAATAGGCTTTTCTTCTCTATAACTAGCCGAGTGATGTTTTTCATGAGTGTAAGGAGACCTTAAATACGACTCCGTTAACTGCAACGGATTGAAAGAAACTACGTCATTCGGTACAAAATTTTCGTTATGTCGGAACTTATGGGCATCAGTTTCGTGCGATCCTGTGCCTAAGAACTCTGGAAGATCGGCAATATTTTCTTCTACATGGAAAAAGTCGCCACCATCATTCAATGGCGCGGACACTCCCGGAGTAAAGTGTGCAGGATTGTGACTGTCTTCTATGACTACTTTGTGATGATCTTGAGCTCTTCCTCCTGCGTTACTCTCATAAAAAGCGAAGCCCCCACCGTGACTATGTTCAGAAGAGAGCTCGTGAGAAGGCTGGAATGGAGATCGATCAAAATTACTAGGATGGATATTTTGGGCAGAGTGAGAAGAACCAGAATGAGAATGACCCCCAGGCGCATCAACAGAATGACTCGGGTGTGAGGAAGTTGTCTCTGAAGTTCGTTTAGAGTAGGGATGATCATCGCTAGGGAATCGAGAACCATGGGACCCATGAGGGCCATGATGCCCGTCTTCGTAACCAATACCCTTGTGATCATCATTATTGTAACGCTGATGGCTTACTGCATTGCGGTGTCCACGATGGTCGTCACCGGAATAACTGGCATGGCTGTTCTCTCCACGGAAACTATGTCTTCCATCGTAATCGTCTTGATGATAATCGTGGCCGCTACCACTATGACGGTCATCGTAATCGCCACTGCCACGATAGTTGTGATTATCCGCACCATGATTATTGCCTCCGAAATACTCATGATGAGGAGAAGCAACAGTATTCTCATTATAGATCGATTTTTGAGGAGAATAGATCGTCGATTCATCTGAGTGGTAATAATTTTCTTTATCACTACTTCCATCGTAAGCCTTACCTTTGCCGCTAGGATGCCGATCGGTTACATAGGGCGAGTTTTCCAAGTACGTAACATGAGGGTCTTTGGTTCTCTCTTTGTCGTCATAATGTATTTTCTGCTTGTTGTTAGTATCACTGCTTGTATAGGGCGAGTAAGGGGACTGAGTAACAATGTCCGTTGGATGAGGGTCAGAAAAAGAATAAGACTCGTGGTTCATATTAACGCCACTGTCTCCATGCTCAGAATACTTCTGCGTCTTCACGGGAGGCTTATGATCAACTGCGTTCTTAAATTTGGAATGTGTATAAGGGGAGCGTAGATGGTCAGAAGGCCCTTGGGAATTTTGAGGATGAGTAGCAATAAAATCCTTGTTGAAATCGTCCACAGACTCGTAAAAGCTAAATTTATGAAAACCAGTCTCTTCTGGGTGGATACTGGAGAATTTATTGCCTGATTTTCTACCATGGTGCTCGTTAGTTCCATCATAAACGTCCGCGCTCTCTTGGAAATAGTAATTAGGTCTGTCGTCTTCATCGTGTCGTAGCCCAATAGGGCCGTAACGGTAGTTGCTAGACTGCTGTTCGGAATCTTCTCCACTGTGGTAGTCGTTGCCTGATTTTTCTTTGAAACTCCTTTCCTGTACGCGAAGTTCACCGGACGTATTGGAAACATCGTTATGTTGGTTGGCAAAAGCGCTTGCAGAATTCTCCTTATCACTCATTTCAGGTTTATGGTCTCCTAAAGTCGACTCAACTCGGAAATGAGACCTTGTTTTTTTTTTAATCAGCTTACTTTCATCAGACGATCGACGAAATCTTCCTCGAGCAAAGTCACCAGATGTGCCCCGTGTTTGACTTTCAGAAAAAAGCACAGGGAATGATTCACTATAAACTCTATCATAGAAGGATAGTGTGGGCTCTCTTGCTAATTCCTGGGCCTTGGCAGGACGAGCATGAGCCTCTTCAAATGGATCATGAGCGAGCTTCCCTCGTAGACCCTCCTCGAGCTGGAAAAGAACAATTTTTGTAGCAATAATGTCAAAATTTTAGAATTAAGTTCCATAATTAGGTCTTTAAATTTCAACACAATCATCAATAAAAGTAAAAAGTGAAATAGGAAATGGAATTTTTTTCCTGTTTTCAGCTAGATGCAACATTGAAATAAAAAAGCTTTCAACAACTAAGTACAGTTACGAGTACATTAAAATTCAGAATGTCTTAATATTTAGTATCTAACTAGAAATATTATTAGAAAAAACTATCATGAGGTAAAGTTGTACAGCTTGATGTAAATGCACAGCTTGAATAAGCAATTACCAAATAGTTTCCATCGTAGGAGCGAGTGGCACCAGGATCTGTTGCTGGCAGCCTGGCTACAGTTAGAAGCTCGCGTGGTAACGGCGAGTCATGATGCCCCAGAAAGAAATTCGAAAAAATCTTCTGAGGCTGCTCGTCATCTTCACTGACATCTTCATCTCTTGACTCTCTCGCTGTTTCTTGAGAGGGAGAGAACAAGGCACCTCTCTGACCGAGGGAAAAGTCAGCATAGCCGTCCACCATTGGCGTAGAGAAGAGAGCGGTGGAGGGCGGTCTCACAGACACGACCGAGTGGACGACAAATGCCGCTAGCAATAATGGAACACCAGCAACGCCCCTCATGGCGGAAGATCTCGTCGTACTGAACTGGTCTTACAACTCAGATCAAGGCGAGTTAAAGACAAAAAACACACTAGTCATATGCAACCCTGATTTATTGACTCGTGAAAGCAGATTTTTCTTCAAAGAGAAATATGGCTAGTTGAAAAGAAGGGAGAAAGAGTTACGGTAATAAAGCTAGATAAAATGTTCATGTGGAAAAATTCCTGGAAAAATATTCTGAAAACAATAGTTTATAATTTAATCAATTCATACTTAATGGAAAACATTCAGGTATAAGCACAGATCATGCTAGAGAGTATGCACGTACTTCTTCAGAAAAACAAATTCGAAATAATTATTTCGGAATAAAACATTGCAATATTTATCCTTCGGTGCACGTTCACAATAATTCTCGAAGGCTTGAGAGAAATTTAACCGATTTTCTACTCCTGGAGCCCGTGCAGGCGTAGTACGCTCGTCCTTCGAATGACGTCAACCCAAAATGTCAGTGGCTAACTTGAAAAGATGAACTGATTTGCTTGGAATTTTCAAACGTTATAACTAGTCAATATTCCAAAACATCATTTTAGAAAAATCATTGGACAGTACTTCTCGTAAAAATCAAAATTGAAACATTTGAAATCAGTTTTTTTGCGCTAGCAGAGTGCATCAACCTCAATGGGTTGATACTATAGAACATCTTTAGCCTCTAAGGACCGTCCACGACATTCAGGTAACTGAGATGCTACCGTGCCTTTTCCTAATAATACTTCAATTTTTACATCTCATGATCACTCTACATTCTACAACTTCCACAGAACAAGCGAACAAATAATTTTTTTCAGCTAGTTCGAGAATTTTGAACTCATAATTGAGGAAATCTCAGATGCATTGCGCATTTCTCATTTCCTGGTTCCGCAATAGTCCATAATTGCATAGTTTCATGATTTGATCCATTGGCAAGCCGTGGCTTGGGATTACAGAACAACGGAAACGAACTTTCGCTTTTGTTACGCATTATTGGTGCTGCTGACATCTCACGGCGGACACGCCACCCTGGAGGACACTCTTCTATCGTGTTGCTCTCCACTTTCAAACACGGCTCATGAAGTGGCACCTTTGAGCATCGGTGGTTACCTCGTGTAGTCTCACTGTAATAAACATAGTGCATGACATGCGCGAGATGGATCAATTCATTCACTGTAAGCAAGATGCGTGCAACTTCATGCGTCAGTGAACTAAGTTGTTGTTAGAGCATCATGCATATGCAGTGACAGCAGCTATAGAACTGTTATACGGTTGATTGCATCTCTTTCCAATCAGATCAAGGATTTAAAATAACTTTTTTTTGTTTTATACAGTCATGTGCGTAAAATGAAAGGAAATATCTTCCCCCTCCTCAAAAGAAAAAGCCCCACCCAAAGTTTCATCAAAACATTTTTTGGATCGTTGAAAAAAAAGCTATCTTTGAAAGGTGAAAATAATCGCACTGAAATGCCTCGAGAAAAATTACAGAATAACTTTCAATTTTAAATCTGTCTATTTCCTTAGTGAAATGAATCACCGCTCCCCCATCAAAATCCCCATTTTACGAATGCGTACCTTCAGAAAGAGCGAGAACACACTAATTCACAGTCATTCGTGACCGGCACCTGTACGGCCAGGTGCCCACGAGCACATGACGGGTCTTTACAGGAAATACGAGAAGCTCCAAAGCTATTACAGGATGAAATTTTTACGATAGACATATAGTAGAATTTTGTGAAATTAGCTAGAGTGTATAACTTATGGCTTAACTTGAGTCCAAATAACGAAGAGTTAATATTGTGTTTCTTACACAAGTTGAATTACAATTGTGTTACAACAGGAAATCATTCTTATGTTATTGGCTTCTGCAAGAAGCTATTAATATTACTGCGTATGGCGCCCCCCACCAAGTTCTCCTGAAATGAATGCAACTGCCAAGTGTCATTCATGGGTGCTACACATGGCCAACTGGTGAAGGGAATTATTTGCAGGTCAGATACCGCACGGTCTTGAGTCACACGACGAAGACTCGCATCATTTGAGCTTGATGAAGAAAAGTGACGTTAAAGATTGTTTAGATTTTCATTTTTTCAGGCTCAATATTATTTCAAAAAAAATCGAAGAGCTAGAAAAGCAGAAGCGACAATTTTCTAAGTTCATGCTGCAGATATGTACGTGTTATATTGTGTAATAATTATACAATAAAGCGTACGATAATATATAGAACTTGAAAATGAGAAAAACAAAACTAATTTTATAATAGTGAGTAAATATCACTACATCCTTCATATATTTTTTCGAAGGAAGTCTTGTTCAAGGAGACAAAATCATCATGTATTTTAATAACACGTGTCTACAAAAAAAAAAGCTTAAGGACTGTTCTGCGGTTTGATAACTGATATCACAACCTGGAAGTTCAGCAAAATGTAAACTGTGTCTGCCATTTTCGACTAGGTGAAGAAAAATAAAAACTACGATATTGACGAGCAGCGAGACCTGGTCCCCCGACTGACATAGCAGTCACACTAGGAAAAAAACGAGTTCACTTCGGAGGTAGATATACACAGTTGGGCACTCTCGTCAGACTACTTCTCAAAAAGTGTAAGTTTCAAGCTGCGTCACGTGTCAGATCAATAGATAATATCGGTGATCAACATCGCAAACTCAAAAATTGCGTCCTCACACACCAGTAGCAGAGGGCTCCTACCTGGTCTGCCGATTGTGATCAACTTTGAAAAGCTACGTATATACTTTGGTACGAAGTATTGATTAATGATTGTACGAATTCTTTCGCAAAAATTATGTATCCGTGAGAGTTCATATTTCTAGTTGCAAGGTAACTGGAGGCAGCAGAATCCGTCGCACAGCTCGTGCACGAGCGCAACTGCAACGTGAATTGCAGCCGTTGTTAAAAACTTTCTGTATATCGTCAGTACCCAAACGAATTCATAATATATTTCATGACTAACCTTATGTCATCTCCATAAATAACTTCAAAACTTTTAATTAGACCCCAGGAAAATAAAAAGATTTTGAAGAACAATATTCTGCGTGGAGAAATTTGCATCTCTAATAACTCCGGTTGGAGGAGTGAACTTTTATATATGAGCCATCATACGTGAGCGAGACCCTTCCTTACATCACCGTCGTCTCCCTGGTGCGCAATACCGACTGTTATTTCGAAAGGTGTCGTAGTTAAGCTTAAGTTCATACGTTGCCGTCGAAAAACGGCATCGCGCGCAGTTTAACGTTCAGCACAAAATTGTTTCATTGTTTTTTATTGCTTAGCTATAAAAAGAAGTTGCACAGAACAGCCTCACATGAACAACAATTTAAGCACCGTAAAGGCCTTTTTTCTATGATTCAAATCTTGATAAAAGACCAAGAATGTTTTGAAGGATTGAGAAATTCATTCTCGTTACTTACGCTTTGAAATTAGAACCAAATAAATTTGCAAACGACAGCTTTAAAATATAAAAAAAATTTACGTTGACTCTTACGAGCTCGTTTTCACACAGTTATATTTACGGGGAATACATCATTAGATGCGTCTAATTAAACCATGAACGAAGTATCACACAATGAGAAAAAGCTTAATGCATATGACGTGACTAAAAGAAGTTTGTTCGTTAGGAGCAACAGCAGCAGATAAAGAAAGTCAAGCAACACACTTTAGAAAGTCTGGTGTGTGAGACGACGCCTAGTCCAACAGAAAACCGTGACCATGCAGTCAGGTGGGCTCGGGTGCACATGGTGCTACTGAGGTGAGATACGGTCACACTAGTACATACAAGTTGTCATGAATATTGGGACTAAAAGTGTAATTAAGTTATTGTCGATACATAGACTTATATGTTTCAAAAGTGTTGCCAAAAGAACCATGATCACTTTTTGTTTGAATCCATATTAGACCATGTGCAATTTCTATTTCAGGCAAAACTTACAAGTGGAAGCAACTCGTCTTTAAGCAAATGAAAAAAAACGTCGGGTATGCGTGCATGCATGCTCGTATTAAAACAAACTCAATGATTATCGTTGATTCGAATAATTTATATGTAATTTTAGTTCTGTTTCAGGACGTAAAATTGTCTTCTCTTTTGAGAGGTTACTCTGGAAGCGTTATAGCTCATTTTTAGCCGAATAACTCACATCGGTCACTTTAATAATAGTTTATTTTCATGCGTCATTATCACTGGTGAGTCTCAGCCTCTCTAACCGTCAGTGTGCGATGATAAGAGCGTCGAAGCATTTGAGTTGAACTCATGTTGCCGTGTCAACAGTTTCGCCGGAACATGACCGGCAACAAAATGCACGACAAGAATGTGAAGCAGCAAACTTGTTTAATTGGCTTTCATTTTTGGGTTCAGAATATGCATTTTAGAACCGTATCAAGTTAATACCATAACTTCATGACAGTTTACTGAGGTACACCTTTTTATCATTACGCTTTAAAGTTTATCGTACCTCATTTTCTAGTCAGGGTCCTGAACATCTCGTACCAATGTTGTTCCAAGGAAAGTTTCGCATGACTCTCGATTAAGGATAACACTTTCACGGTCGGTTAAAGTCGGATTCTTCAATGCTAGCGCTCTGTAAAGCCTCTGCGGTTGTTTAAGTTGCATTCAACATAAGTGTAATCGTACTCCGTTAGAATTTCATAGTAAATTCTTGAGATGGGTGAAACTCATCCGCGTTGTAACTTTAATACGATGCAACCCATCAGCATTCCTTCCAAACTGAACTGGAGGCACTATCAAGTAGTGTGTTTCCAAAGACTAAGGTATGTATACTGAATCCCCTTCGATCATGGCGCATTTTAGAGGGAAATCCGTTCATGTAAATGGATTAATATATTCTTTCTGTTAATTCAGTGAGCATTTGTATGATTTTACATAAATGAATAAAATTTTCGACCGGAAAATCATCGAACTAAGATAGTTAAGTCCTATAATTATAAATAACATAGTTTTTTTGTCATTTATTGAATGGTCCACGCACCACACAGGCAATGTTACACTAAAAAAAGCTACAGAGAATAAGAACCAGTTGAACATCCCTCCTCTTATGAAGCAGAAATAAAAATTCAATAAGGTAGTAATGATTACAAAACAAGGCAGTGCTGACGTAACGATTTCCACGGCGGACTGAACCGTTAATTTCTCCACCTCGAGTAAAAATGAAAGTTCTTCTCGGGAGCCACACGGAGAATCCGTAAGTCATTTTTTGCCAACTGAGGGCATCAGGAGCTTTAGGCTAATCTTCTTTTAAAACCTGTTTGGCTGCAACAGACTCGCGCCGCCCTTCCAAGATGACATGCAGTTTCATGTCATCAAAATCAGAATGAAACAAGCCCATACAAATTACTTCACTGTATAGCAGAATACGAATTGGAGTCACGATGGTTAGATGATAAGAAATATCTCGATGTTGCAATACTTTTGTTCTTGAAAATTAAGTTTTTCCCAACTCCTCTAATAACACGAAACTTTGCTATTGTTTTATATTTGTACTATATTTATTGATGGTATTATAGTGAAAAAACACAAAATTGAAAATTCATCGACATAGAAGCAAAAGTAAAGTTCTGGTTTTAAAATCACTTTTCTCATTTAGTTCAGCAGCAAATGAATAAGAAATTATGGTTTAAGCTAAAGAACAAGACGAAAGTGAATCTTTGTTGAGATTGAAAAAATGGAGAATTGACGAATAAATATCAAAAACATAATATGCAAGAAAAATTCGTGAAGGTGAAGGATATTTTCGAAGTCACATCTTACTCGTGCGCACACTTGTCGAGAGGAAGCGAGGAACAGCACAACGTTACTCCGGGCAGCTCGACCACGTAAACAACTCGAGATTGAAATCTCAGTTCCCCTGAGGTTAAAAAATTTTCTCTTCTCTAGAGGGCTAGCAGTAGACGCGTCCTGGGCTGCTTGCCTTCAACAACAACTCCGCTGCAAGTACAGATGGCCCTCAACACACGTCGATTTCAAGTTATGCACGACTTGACTTGAACTGAAACCTTCTACTTCTAGGTATTCGAATAAAATATATGGTCTCTACTCGAGTTCAAGAGCTCATATATCTGAAGCCCACTTTTTAAAATTTTGAACACAAATGAATCGTGCATGAAATAGCGACACGTGTAGAGGTCTCCCTAGACTTGCAAGTAAAAAAATATCTTTCTGTGGGAGTTTATATAAAAGCATAATTCCCTAACCCCATCAAAGAATTGCGCACAAAACTCGTTACGGGTACGTTTTTGAGTTTAACTTTTCCTAGCTACCTACTACGAGGTACAATAAAAAACAAAAACAAACCCTTCCACACAAAGCCAGCTCTTGCATGCTTCTGTTGATCGTCTCGATATTACGGCACAGAATAAGACTAGACATTTTTATTCGACATGATTTGGGCTACCGAGTCTGTTACTGATCATGACATTTTAGTGAAGTTTTGAAGCACCTAAAATGTTGATTACGAACATGGTGAAAAACTTGGATGAGTGGCAGCACTATCGCTGACAATAGCCAATTCATTTGAACTTCTAACACGATAAAAGTAGAAATTGTGCAGCATGAATTTAATGAACTCGAGTATTCAAAGCGAAAATACCAGACCTAGTATTTAAAGCTTACAAAATCTTGGCTAATCAATATCTGTCACGAGGTAAAGGATACCAGCCTTTCCCACTATGAAGTTTCAAAATTCTACATTATCACTACAATTGTTTCAATTCTATTTTGAATTATCATGTCAACTCACGACACGACACAAACAATAGGTCTGCATGTCGGATTTTACTGAACAAATACGAAGAGTGGTTTGTGAGCCCCCTGTTCCGAGATCGCTTGACTTCAACCTGAGAAGAACCAAGAGAGCCATGTGTCTGTAGGCTACTCACACGAAGGCTTGTCTCGCACTGCGGCGGTCGAGCACTGGACGAACAATTTACGTATTTTTGCCTCAGCAGTACCGCTGCACAATTACGGAACAAATTCCGGAGAAGGGAAGTGTGCTGGCTTGAGATGTACTAAACATGAAAGGCTTGACCTATGAGCGTAATAACTGCAACTCATGACAGCTCGTAATGACATTAAGCTTGATGTGCACGAGTTCCTCCGAAGCGAAACGTTAAGAGCGCGAGTTACGTAGACGGAAGGAAAGTTCTTTCTCAGCGCGTAATTTATCGAATGGAAAGTCAAAATCTCCCTCAGGAAAACTTGTACGCTAATGAGCACATACATTGATAGAAAGGAACATAACTTGACTTCGTACCAGGAAAGATGGCTAAGACCCAAATATATTCTAGTAACTCTTCGCTGAAGTAAGATATTTCAGCTTAAACTTCTAAATAAATTTTTTGCAAAAATGTAGACTCGAGCTTCCTTACAGAGCTTTATTTGCCCAAGGAAAGTAAACCAGTTTTCACTATCAATACAAAAAGTGTTTACTCATTTTTCAACATTAATATGGGAACAGGTCATTTCGTTGTTCAACGTTATGATTATAATTTTTGTTCAACCACCATTTCTGCATCTGATGCAATCATAATAGCGACGCTCAGTATAATTGTTTCTGTTGAAACTGTTGAAATTTTAATTTCAGACAATTGCCCAGCGTTAACCACCGCAGCCCCTCGGACATTCTTAGCCAAGAGGTAGCGTACGCAGGGTAGTTGAGGGAGAATCCTACCTCGTGGTTCTGTTTACAAGTCGCAGCATTTCTCTTTTCAGGAACAAAGAGCAGAGCCAGCCACAATAGGGACGTAACTTGAGCAGAGCTTAGCAATCTTGCAACCTCGACTCGAGCACATCAGATGTGCACCAAACCAGTCATGGATTCAAACACCTCACTCCAGCCATAATCCTGGCACCTGAAAACTGAACGAGAACGATTAAAATTAGAAAAGCTGCCTAGATGAAGAAAATAATTCCATCGGAGCAGAGGGCTGGAATTGGCTAGATTAAAAAATCGTGGGTGTTACGAGTTTGGAATAGTTAGGCTCGACTCTGAGCATAAGGTTGAATATAACAGTCATCAACGATCTGAATTTATTGTTTCATCATTCCAAATGCGTAGAATTAGTAAGCCAATCTAGTTAGTATCGCACCTTTTACTTCGAACTCTGAACACACACAAGCAAGAGGATGGCAACGTCGCCATCAGAAGAGAGAACAGCACCATAATATCGAGTCAACGATTAAATGAGTATTATCATTATAGTAAGATTAGTTTCAAGGATCTAATCTAAAATTTGATCTTTTCATTCCACAGCAAAAAGCAAAACACGATAAAATAATGCCTTAAATTAGTAAATGGCAGTCACGAAGTGCATTCGTGACACCACTCATCCTAAGCCTTAACTCGAATTGTACTGCACAACATAAGTATAGCTCGTGAGTTGGATGCGTTCATAACATTTCAGAAGTATCTAAAATGGCTTTTATATCCTTGACAATTTGCTTCCGTGATTCCGATAATAAAATGGACCTTGTTCACGGGACTAAATCATATAAACTCTTTATACGCTAAAAATGAAACAATTCCTGACCATGACATAAATGAATCAAACATTTCTTTAAGTAGTTTCCACAACATAAAAGTGACTCTATAAAATAAGTTCTATTTCACTTATTTTATGGAGTCACTTTTATGTTGTGGAAAAAGTTACTGGAAGAAAATGTTAGGACAGAAAATACCATGTTCGAATAAGCAATTTCTAAACAGTTAAGTTAATCTCTTTAATTTTTATGCGGCAAAAACAACCGGGAAACATTTCATAAATATGTTTGATTTCTGAACGCTTTGTGGTGTCAAAGCCTGTAAATAGTAATCAATTTCAGAAAAATTATACCAATTTTAGTTACAGACGAACACACTGAGATATGTCACCGTTACGAGCGGAAATTTTTCAGTATCAGAAAATTACAATTAATATATCATAGGCACAGAAATAATTCTTACGAAAAATAATTATTGAAAAAATATTGCAACAAGTACTGCTTAACGCATTGGCAAACATGAATACTATTTATAAACATTAAAAACCTGCACAAATCAAAACCGTTTCAATTTTTCCTGACACAGGGAAATACAACGTAGCAAATTAGAAGCCTCTAGATTGTGAAGTAAAATTATCGTCTAAAACCTAAACCGGGTTAAGCTATGGAGCAAAATAAGTAACCTACCCTTCACAGAAGGTATCGCAGTGAATTAATTAAATATTCTACCTCGCATATTGGGCCCTGAGTGCGCTCCCCGCGCCGCCCCTTCAGTACAAACTTGCTTCACTGAGACCAAATAGGCTGACTCGTCGAACGAGGGCAATTATTCTCGACACGAAACTAATACATGAATTTTTCCACGTATTTTTTCCCATTTAATATGTTCATTTTGAAATGAAACGAACCGTTAATCTGTGCTAAGTATTGTTGGCACAATTTATGTTACAGACACTGGTCCGAAATCTTGAAGTAAACAACTACCTCTAGTCGAATTAAAAATAAATTCTAGTAGTGGGCACCATAAACCATAATTAGGAATAAAAACTTAACTCAATGTTAGTCAGTTAAAACATTTACAAACTGTACGTATTTCTTGACACAGGAAAATCTAAAAAGCGGGACACAATTTATCAATAGTGAACACAGTGGCTTACCCAGTTGAGATTTTTTAATCAAAATGAAGGAAACATTGCTTTCCGCTGAAAACTATGCTTCATGGCAATGAACCTTCTACCAATGAGAATCCTGAAGACAATTAAAATAATGGTAGCAGTTATCCACAGAATGCTTCGGCGAAAATACTAGGCATGTCAAAAGAAACGGGCTGAGAGTCGAAGCGCGCGCGGAATGATTACATAGCAACCGTCATTAGCAGGGGCTACAGTATCTCAGCTTACCCTTTAATTATTCGGAACCCTTGGCTGCTGTAATGTAACGATGACTTTCCACACAATTCATAACTAACGGGGGCAGAGAAATGGAATTTGACTTCTCTTCACCTTACCTCCAGCTCATTGTAAGTTTGTTATAACAGGTTTTCTAGAAAAATCATTAAACTATGCGTTTCAAACTTTTTCGCTCAATATTGTATCGCAATATGAGCCTGCTAACCATATAATTTGACCATTTGTACGATGTTCATAACCTTACAACATAAGAAATGTCAGTGGCTTAAGGCCCTTTGTTTTAGTCGTTTTCAACTTAAGAAAGATAAAGCTAATTATGCGCATCAAAGGGCTACATAGTTAGCTTCTATTTGATGCCTTTCACCAAACTTTGTCGTCGTAATCGGGCTTATACATCACGCAAAAAAGCATTTGAACAGCTCACTTTTGAAATTTAATATTAAGTTTAGCTACGTTGTTCAAGGAGAGAGAAATAAAAAAGTGGTTCTCATGCTGACCTTACACGAACAATCTACGGTATTTCGCTAAAAAACTTATGAATTTATGGAGACGACCAGTGAAATAGAGTTCGGTCTTACTTAGGTTCACTCACATTTTGAATCAACATATGGTACATTTTTAAATGAAATATTATCCACGGAATTTTTCCAATCACTGTTCTACGGTGATATCAATCCAGCCTTAAATGAAATGTTGTCAATTCTTTTTATATTTTTGGGGCAAATTTAGCAAAAGAGAAGGGAACTTACTTGTGTTTCCTGCCAAACACAAATCTACGAGGTAACCAAAGTAGAATTAGCTTAGTCAAGCAAAACGTACTTTTCCTATTCTTTAGAAGAAACACAAATGACATTAATTCTTCCAAAAGAGCACTATCATGAGCACATTTGGATTTAGTAGCGATTATCTCCGCTGCCATTTCCAAAATGCATCGAAACTTTCGGACGAAACTGTGGCTCGTGGCACTGAAGTTACGAAAAAATCGTGCTGGTATGGAACACACGATTACGACAGCACGTCACATTTCGTTCTTGCAACAAAGCGACACGCAAAAATGACTTCCTTGAAAATGACTTCGTAGTAGACAACGCAAAACTAAGGAACTAAAATAAACTATTAAAGAGAGTGAGAGCATTGCAAAAAATATTTCTATATTCCTACGCTAACCGGTGGAGTAATGGAGGTAATAAGCACCGCTGGACTAGCGCGCACAGAACACAAGTAACACGACACGAGGCGGAAATACTGCAAGTGTAAGTTGTTTTTTAAGGTTCTCTAAGCCCGTGATGATGCCGGAAAGTCCGCACTTCGTAGTGAGGCAATCCCTCTCGCCGTAATCCGCACTTTGACGCAAATGACACAGGAGGTAGAGCGCCACGAGAGACCGACATCGCCGCTCAGGGAAAGCGTCATCTCCCTCAAAAGCACGCGCGTCTAAGACAAGCAAGAGACGGCCGTACGAGAACGGGCCTAGAATAAAATGATGTAAACGACGAGAAAGCAAAAGAGCCGGTGATGTGAGA